>AWOL01S0053311.1:50628-101949 GCA_000715115.1 Nicotiana otophora
ACTATATATATATATATATATATGTGTGTGTGTGCTCCATCCTCACAAAAAACTAGTCAAAACAATTTATCATACGCTACTTACAAACACAAGTAACTTGAGTCTAAAAAAATAAAGTTTTCTACATGGAGGAACAAAAATGATGACTAACATGCAATTTGAACTTTGAACTTGCTGCTATGAAAGAGAATGGAGTTCTCTTTGTATTTGTAAAAAATAATTGAATATTCATTATTTTTGGGAGATATTAGCAGACTAGCGGACAAGATAAAGAATTGCGAAAGATCATGAATTATGGCTTCAATCAATAAAACAGGTCTTGACTTTTAAATTTAATACATTTCAGTTCCTTTTTTAAACTTTTGAGTAATTACCAAGCTGACTTTTGAGAATTTGGGTATTATATGAAAGACTTATTCAACATATTTTGTTTTAATTTGAAAAAGTCTCTCGGGCTTACGCCTCACTAAAAACATGTACCTCAAACGCCCGGGCGTATGCCCCGAATTGCTGGGCGTACGCCTCTTGATACTTTCGCCCCACACCATCACCTTGGGACATTTTTGGTGCGCCTCGCCTCTGGGCTCTCCCGGAGCTCGTTCCAAAAACGCCTTTTAAAAACCGGTGACAAGACACCAACTTCAAAACATACAACTTAGTGGTGGTACTATTTCAATTGTCATGAGTATGACCAAATTGTAGTTTCTCTTTTATGTTTTGTTTTACGACATAAATCAACTATATTTTGTATTACACTCCAAAAATATATAAGTTCGAATTGACTCACAATCAACTAACAAAAATATTTTTTTCCCCCTCTAAATTAACAAATTATTCAATTGAAGTATAAGCTAAGTTCTCTAACATGTTGAAAATTCTGTATACTTTATTAGTGTCCATAATTTAATTGAAAACCTTGTAATAACAATTCCAACTAGCAATTGCTAATATTAGTAAAGACCTAACCTGTAGCAGAAGGCATGGGTGCATGTAGAAGTTTCCATTAGAAAAACATACAATTCTTTTTAATCCGATGTTCGGTTCTTGCATTGGGATCCGATCAAATCTGTATTCGCACCGGTGTCTGGTATATACACAGTTACACACTATTACTTGATTTTGATTGGTTGCCAACCTTCGCTTACAATTTTTGTCTCCATAGTTGTTCTTGCATTTTCTATTTGTGTGGCCTAAAATTCACTTAATGCGATTTAATATTCTCAAATACTCCAGTTTTTCAGATCTTTTCTTGTACTGTACTCAAGGCTTCTACCAAAGGGTAACCAAGAAAAATAGGTTTTTACTAACTTCTTAATGGAAAGTACGAGTCAACCACAAGTTTATTCTTGAGAAATAGAATAAGTATAAAAGTGAACAATTTTTATACTACTGTAAAGTATTGATCTAAGTTGCTCGGACACGGGTGCGGATCAAGAGGTCGGATCCTTCGAGATGTAAATTCTAAGATTCGAGGATATGGATCCTAGTAAGGATAAGGGTGCGGGGATCCGACTAAAAGTAATTCAAAAATATAAAAATATATTTAAATTATGAGAAATTTTGTGGAATACTTACGCATAGCATGTAAAGTGTGAATTTCTTTTTTATTTTCAAGTTGTAAATAAGTAAATGATTGATTTCCTAGATAAAATATGTTATTTTCGTCAAATTTACCCTAGTTTTGGTTTTGATTTTGGGAATCAAGTTGTATCTCGTCTCGAATTTTTTCGTCCGCGGTGGTCAAAGCGTCCAAAATTGTTTGACCAGATTCCGGTACGGATCCCATACCCACACCCATACTAGTGTCGTATCGATACGAGTGCGACACCTAAACTGCCACGTCGGAACAACTTAGCTATTGTTTACTTGCTTTTGTCTTTTTTTGGCTGGAAAGAAGAATTAATACAATGTAAAAGCTGAAAACAGACAAACATTTGCTGTTTAGATCAGATTCAGAACCCAAACCCCGTGTGGACAGACATAACTGTCCATAGAGATGGCTTTTGAGAATTTTTGTATAAGAAAGTTGAATCTGGAACTTGTGGTCAGATGAATCTTCGAATGTGACAACTATGGGAGTAAGACAGTCTGACCAAAAGACTAGTACTTTTTTTATCAAGTAGTTGTCTTTTTTCTTTCTTCGTCTTTTTGGCTTCTTGTTGCCCAATTGTTCTAGGGTCATCAGCAGTTAAAAGAATAATCTCTTACCTCAACACCCGTTTTGAATGGTGTCAACTGCTTGATGTTTAAGGTTCAATTTCCACCAGTAAAACTCATTGAGACCACAAATCATCATACTGTGTTATAAGCATGAAGAATTTTAGGTGAAGTTAATTTACTATAATAACCTTTAAAAACTGAATGACCAAATTATCCTCTGCCTAAAATTAAAATTACCTCTTATTAAATTATATTTTGTACGTAATTGCCTGTAAAAAATTCATAACATTAATGAAAGAAATAATTCCAATATTGGGCGTTACCGTACACTTTTTAGCCGTTATTGAACACTTTTTACCGATATTGTTACAGTTCCTTTATATTATTTCCTTCTTCTATTCAATTTTCTCTCCTCTTTTAAATCCTGTATCACATAAAGTTTCAGTTATAACACTTTTATATTCTTTCGGTTACAACATCTTGTATTCGTCACTTAATTATGAAATTTAAAAGGATTCTTCACCATTAAATTTTGAATATTGTACCACTATTTAAATAGACAGACCATATGCATTCACCATCTTGCTTTCATTGTGACCAAATTCAAATACTGTGTAGTGCGAATGAAGAGAAATAGGTTAGATGCATAGATTGAATAAGGTCAGAGAACAAGGCATTAACAACCAACACTCTTTTGTAATTTCATGGCATCATCAATACTACTACTACTATCTTATCAAATAGTATTTCATTAACATCATATCATATAATATCCATAATTCTTCCTTCACTCATAAAGTCATCAAGCACCGGTCACATGGCATAATACAAGTGTTTACCCTAAAAATTGAGTAACAATTAAACTTATATTGTGGTTTTAAGGATATTTGATTTAAACCAGCACCAATTGATAAACAACGAATTAAATAGATAACTTGGACAATAAAATAAATCAACTCGGTCTGCAAACAATGCCTCGACCTCGATTCGAGATAGTCTCGAGGTTAATTAATAAGAACAATATAGGATAGAACAAACATCGATGAACAGTGATGAACAAAGAAAACAACGTATATGTATATTCTTATCAGTGAATAATATGTTTTTTACAAGTGAATGGGATCCCTCTTTATATAATAGAGGAATCCTAAATAAGGTACAACTCTAATAACGGAAGTATATCCCATGATTGGCGCTAATAACCGCTTTGATTTGATCTGTTTCGGGATTTCCGCCCTGACTTTCGACCGGTTACTGATATCTCGCCATTCCGTTATTACGCCTTACTCGAAGTCAATCATGCTCGATCTCGATTACTGCTGGCCTCGATCTCAATGGACACTTTGATCTCCAGGTGTGATATTCTATTTTCAAGCTCGAGCCCGATCTATTATGAGGTTACCCTCGAGGCAACTCCCCTGCCAACGAAATCGGGTATGCCCGATTTCGACCGTATACAGATAGTCCCCTCATTTTTTGGAGTGTAACGAGAAGAAACGAATTTGAGACTTCGATTTAATACCTCGATCAATTATGACGTCAAAATCGTGACGTAAGCGACAAAAGCGATTGAAGCGTCGCGTCTGTGCAGTTCCCAAGGTTATTAATTAATGCCAGTTGATGGTCGGCCACCAGTATTTTCAAACCGTCAAAGTGGCTATTATAAATAGACCACCTTCATAATCTTTTCAAACTTTACTTTCAAACTTCTTCTAATCTTCAAAATATCTTCTATTCTCTTCAAGTCCATCAACTTTGACGGTTTCCGTTTGCCAATCTCTTATTAAAACACATATTCTGCCTTTTCCTTCCTTAAACTTCATATAGCAATGGCAAAAACATCAAAGACCGTTCCTCAAGAGGAAAAGGCCTCCTCATTGCGGCTGGCCGGTGACAAAACACCGGTGGAGCCACGTATCGAAGAGTGCATCCGCGGGCCATGTGAACTTATTTCCGACTTTAAAGTCGAAAAACCCTCTTCGGTTCCTGGCCGATGCTAGTCCATGTCTAGATATATCTATTCGATATCCGAAGGCGATCTCGAGCAGGTGAAAAAGGACTGCCACTGGGAGAATAAAGAGGTTGTGATTCCTACCCCCGAAGAGGACATCACCACTCATGTGAAAGGGTTCTTAAGTGTGTATACTTACCCTTTCACACTGGGTTCCATCGATCCCGTCATAATCGACTTCTGTCATCAATACCAGGTAACCCTAGGCCAGATCTACCCCTCTTTTTGGCGCATTGTCATTTTGCTCAGATGCTTCTCGAGAAAGATCGATGGGATGTCTTTCACCCTCAATCATCTCATTAGGCTATACAGACCCCGTGTTTATCGGGGCGAACTGATAAGGCTTCAGCGCCGGGCCACGAAGGTGCTATTCTCGAGCATAGACGAGGAAAAAGACCAAGGATGGATATGCCGGTTTGTCCTAGTCAGGACCTTCGATTTAATCCCCACAGAGAATATGCCATTCCCTGAAGAATGGAACATGAAGCATAAGTAGAACTTTACCTCTTCTCATCTATATTCTTCTTTATGGTACAGCTTCCCCCTGGTTTCCTAGTGCAGTCCAGGACTTTATAGGTTGGGTTCGACAACTGGTTTCAACCTCTTCGTATGCGGAGCACTTGTGGAGTGATTTGGCCAAGGGTCGATGGGAGGCCAAAAATCATGGTAAGTTCCCATGTCCGTGTTTGATGCTTTCATGTGAAATACTTCCTTTTAACTTGATTTCTTCTCATACAGGTCTTGGAGATAGTGTTGTTATGAGGCCACCTCCCCTCGAGGAAGAGGAGGTCCTAAAGCCGACCAAAGATAAGAAAAGGAGAAAGGCCTTTCCACTAGATACCCCAAGGCCCAAGAAAAGCAGGGCATGAAAGTCGAAGACTGATCTCGCCGTTCTACCTGCCGATGTTGTCCAAATGCTGTGAGATAAAGATGAGGAGGGAGAAGATATCGATTGCCTGCTGGTGTCTCAGAAGAGGGAAAGAATCGAAGCTTTGAAAGCTCCTGAGCAGGTGACGGTCGAGGGGGTTCAGTCGTAGACCGAGGTGATCTCGGGGGAAGGTCCGAGCAGAGTCCCCGAATCATCGGGTGTTGATGATGCCTCCTGCCATGATACACAACCGGTGGGTGTGCCCGAAGGGTCTTGTTCTGTGGCCCTTCAAAGAGAAGAGAATGCCCCAAGTGCCTCTCTCGGGGAAATTAATAATGATGATTCTCCGCCCGGCCCCACGTTCTCTAAGGGGCAGTTTCGGGGTGCCCGATCCATGGGGACCCCCGATGTAGGGACATCCCCCGAAGGGGATAATATACTTCGTAGTTGCTTCGCGGGGGTCGATGATGTTTTCGGCCTTGACGCATCACTCATTTTTTATGAGGCTCAGCGGCTTCTGAACCAAGTAAGTCTTAGCCCATGCTACCATGCTTGCGTTTGTTCTTATTTATCTAAGTCTGATTTCCTTTCTTTCTGTACAGGCTACAACACTCCATCTAGAAGCATCTTCCAAGTACCGAGCTGAGCTGGCCCGATGTGAGGCTGATCTCAAAAAGCTTACAGAGGAGAGAAATGCCCTTAAACTCCTCTATGTGTGAAAAGAAGAGGAGATCATGAGCATTCGAGCCAAGCTGACAAGAACTCATCGAGATCAGACCGAGCTCATTGAACGGGTAATGTAAATATTTGGGAGTTTGTTATATATTAACTTGATATTGGCAACTAACGCTTTGATCCTGCAGGTTCAGCAGAAGGCCGAATTGGTTGAGCAACTTCGTGAGGAGGCCAAGATGAAAGAGGCAGAGACTTTGGGGTGAAAGCAGAGCATGGACCGTCTCGCCTCGGAGAAAGATGCTGTTCGGGCCCAACTGTCTTCGGTTGAGCGTCAACTCCAAAGTGTGAAGGTGGATAACTTGGCCTGAGCCCAGAAGGATGAAGAGCTCGAGAGACTCGATTGGCCGTTGAGCTTGCAAGGGCCACATTTGAGGCAGAGGCACTCGTGGCCTCCTACCGAGCCGATGCTGAAGCCGCTAACACTCAGGCAAAGGAAATTTCCGATGCTGCTGAGGCTAGATTGTCCCGTATTGCCGAGCATGCTGGGCGCCAGTCTCGAAGAGTGATTCTTGAGGAGGTACATGCTCGTGGCTTCGACCTCACGACTGATATCGAGAGTGCGAAAGTTTTGGAGGACGAGGCCGGAGCTTTATTTTCCGATGATGAAGACTGTGTGAGTGGATCCGAAAGAGGAGAAGATGAAGCCCCCGAAGATGCAGCTCCCGAGGCGGAGTAGGCACTTAGGGTTTTTTTTCCTTTTGTTTTTTGAGTAAGACCATATGTGGTCTTTGTAAATACTTTGCATATATGAAAGATTCCTTTTCTTTCTGTTTCGTCTCCGATTTATGATTTATGATAAATTCTGTTTTTCCTTTGTCTTGTGAAAACTTTGTTGCAATCGGGTTGTTGTAGCCTCTATAATCGAGTGAGCAACAACTCGAACTCAGAGTAGAACAAACCCTTAGGTTTTTTAGTTAAGCGAAGGCGAGTCCCCGAGCTCAACAATATGTTTGGGATTTTGATTTCGGATGCCTTGATCGAAGCCATAATTGTACTTTTTTTGTAGCCGAGTTCGAGTAAGTTTCGAACTCACAGTAACAGACCCCTTAAGGTTTTATATCATATAATGATGAATATTCAAGCTATATTCAAGTCAATTTTATTTAATCTCGGAATAGTGGAATCCTTAGATCCGAATTGAGTGAGAATAAAATCTCTAACTCTAAGTGTATTGGCCCTTAGGCTCTTTAGATTGGGCTGATATGGCCTCTAAAAGATGGCGACTTTTTCCCTTTTCGACTTAGAAGATTTAGTAAAACTTTCTTTATGCCTTAACACGTATTCTTTACCTATTGGGTTTTTCGAGGGTTCGATGTCGATTGAAACCCCTTTGCTTTTTGTCCCTTAGCACGTTTGTGTTAAGATAATTTGATACCTCTTAAGGTTTTTCGAGGGCTGATTTCATCGAAGCCCTTTTGCCAAGGGTAGCCTTTTTTAACCGGTTTTTCAAAGAATTCGAAGGCCTATTTTTATTGCGGGATTCGGACGTCTCCGAGCCGCCTAAATTTGGTCGTAGCCTTTGAGTATGCCTCTTGGGCTTATTTCCCAATAACACTTCGAACTTGTTCGAAATGTTAGCCCCCGAGAGTGATGTCCTCAGCCTATAGATCCAGGGGTGACTCTTTGAGGTCTAGTTTAGATTACTCGAATATGTCGATCATCGATGGCAGTCCCCAAGTGTACGAGGTATATTTTCCATTTCTCACAAAAGCATAAGTATGGAGCTTGTATAGTAGAAAATTTTCTTGAGACACAAGATGTTTGATATAGAAAAAATGCTTCTTTGTATAATTTATACATGCGTACATGTTTTTCCATCGGGGCTCGACTAATCTATATGGACATGGTTCATTTGACCGTTTGGCCCATTACAAAGTTTCTCTATTGAGACCCTTTAACACGAAGTAATTTCCTCGATAGTGTAACATCCGAGGGTGATGCCCCCCTATTATTCGAGGTTGATTGTAAAGAAGCCTTGGATAATGTTAAATTGTCCTTAGGTAGCACATAATTGTTGCCTTATTAAAAACCGCGCCAGGAAAACCCACTTGGGACGAAAACCGATCTAAGGAAAAAAGAGTACAACTCGTGCCTTACAACCTGAGGTCTCGATGTCTTCGATCGAACACCTGCAGTGAGTTAGTGTCGAATATATAAATGAAAAAAGGGATAAAGTCATACCTTTAGCAATAATACCGTTTGAGAAGCGATATGTTCCAATTATTTGGTAGTTGTTCGCCTTCCATCGTGCCGGGCTTATAAGATCCCTTTTCGATGATGTCGAGGACTTGGTAGGGTCCTTCCCAATTTGGGCCGAGCTTCCCTTCATTAGGATCTCGAGTGTTGATGGTGACTTTTCTCANCTGAGGTCTCGATGTCTTCGATCGAACACCTGCAGTGAGTTAGTGTCGAATATATAAATGAAAAAAGGGATAAAGTCATACCTTTAGCAATAATACCGTTTGAGAAGCGATATGTTCCAATTATTTGGTAGTTGTTCGCCTTCCATCGTGCCGGGCTTATAAGATCCCTTTTCGATGATGTCGAGGACTTGGTAGGGTCCTTCCCAATTTGGGCCGAGCTTCCCTTCATTAGGATCTCGAGTGTTGATGGTGACTTTCCTCAGGACTAAGTCCCCCGCTCTGAAGTGGCGAAGGTTGGTTCTCCTATTGTAGTATCTTTCGATTTGATGCTTTTATGCAGCCATTCGAACGAGTACGGCTTCTCATTTTTCATCCAATAATTCGAGGCTAGTATTCATAGCCTCGTGATATGACTCTTTTATTGTATGTCAGAACCTGGCACTAGGTTCCCCAACTTTGAATGGAATCAAGGCTTCAGAGCCATATGCTAAGGAGAACGGGGGTGCCCCCGTACTGGACTTTGATGTTGTTCGATATACCCAAAGAACTTCGGGTAGAATTTCTCTCCATTCCCCCTTAGCGTCGTTCAACATTTTCTTTAGGTTATGAATGATAGTCTTGTTCGTTGATTCGGCCTGTTCGTTCCCACTAGGGTGATATGGTGTTGATAACAAACATCCTTTTTATTTTGTGGTCTTCAAGGAATTTCATCACTTTGCTACCGATAAATTGTTTTCCATTGTCACACACTATTTCGGCGGGTATCCTAAATCGACATATGATATGATCCCAGATGAAGTCTATAACCTCTTTCTTTCTCACTTTCTCGAATGCCTGTGCTTCAACCCATTTAGAGAAATAGTCAGTCATAAATAAAATGAACTTAGCTTTGCCTAGGGCCGATGGCAGAGGGCTGACGATATCCATTCCCCATTTCATGAACGGCCGCAAGGATAGGACTGAATGAAGTTGTTCTCAGGGTTTATGGATCATTGGTGCAAACCTTTGACATTTATCACATTTTTAAACAAACTCCTTAGTGTCTTTTTCCATGCTATCCTAGTAGTATCCTGCTCTAATGATTTTGTGAATCAGTGATTCGGCGCCGGAGTGGTTCCCACAAGTGCCTTCATGGACTTCTCTTAGAATATAATCGGTGTCTCCTGGTCCTAAGCATACTACCAATAGTCCATTGAATGTCCTTCTGTATAACGTTCCATCTTCAGCAAATGTGAATCGAGCAGCTTTGGTTCGTAGGGTCCTCGACTCTTTAGGGTCCGATGGGAGCTTTTCGTTCTTCAAGTATTTAATATATTTATTCTTCCAATCCCAGGTTAAGGTTGTAGAGTTTATCTCGGTATGACCTTCCTCGATCACGGATCTCGAGAGTTGAAAGACAGTACCCGAGCTGATCTCATCTTCCTCGCCCGATGACCCTAAACTTGCAAGTGCATCGGCCTCACTATTTTGTTCTCGAGGTACATGCTGTAAAGTCCATTCCTTGAAACGGTGCAAGGTTACCTGCAGCTTGTCCAGATACCTTTGCATTCTATCCTCTCAAACTTCGAAGGTTTTGTTTACTTGGTTCACTACCAGTAAAGAGTCACATTTGACTTCAATGACTTCTGCTCCCAAGCTTTTAGCTAGCTCGAGACCTGCAGTCATGGACTCATACTCGGCCTCATTGTTAGTCAACCTACAAGTTTTGATAGATTGCCTAATAGTGCTACCCATAGGCAGCTTCAAAACGATGCCTAGCCCGGACCCCTTTACATTCGAAGCACCGTCTGTGAAAAGGGTCCATACCCCCGATGATGTACCCGATTTTAACAAGAGCTCCTTTTCGACTTCGGGTACGAGGGTTGGCATGAAGTCGGCCACGAAGTCTGCTAAAATTTGAGACTTTATGGCTATCCGAGGTTGATATTCGATATAGTACCCACTGAGTTCGACGGACCATTTGGACAATCGGCCCGATAGTTCGGGTTTGTGCAAAATATTACGAAGTGGGTAAGTGGTTAATACGCATATGGGGTGACACTGAAAGTATGGTCTTAACTTTCTAGAGGCACTTATTAGTGCAAGTGCCAATTTCTCCAAATGTGGATATCTAGTTTCTGCTTCTCTTAAGGTTCGACTTACATAATAAATGAAAAATTGTTTACCTTGCTCTTCTCGAACTAGGACACCACTTACCGCAATTTTTGATATTGCCAAGTACAAGTAAAGTTTCTCATCTTCCTTTGGAGTGTGAAATGGTGGTGGGTTCGATAGGTATCGCTTCAATTCCTCTACTGCACGTTGGCATTCCGGGGTCCAGCGAAATCGTTCTTCTTTTTGAGTAGAGAAAAAAATCTGTGGCTTTGATCCTACGACCTTGAAATGAATCGGCCTAAGGCAGTTATCCACCCAGTTAGCCTCTGCACAACTTTTACATTGTCCACGACGGTGATGTCTTCGACGGCCTTGATTTTATCGGGGTTGATCTCAATCCCCGTATTCGATACCATGAAGCCAAGGAACTTGCCCGAACCGACCCCGAAAGCACATTTCTCTGGGTTGAGCTTCATGTTGTATTTCCTTAAAATCTCGAACGTTTCCTGCAAATGAGCCAAATGGTCCTCTGCACGTAGGGACTTAACTAGCATGTCATCAATATAGACTTCCATTGATTTACCTATTTGTTTTTCGAATATTTTATTTACTAGGCGTTGGTAAGTAGCTCCTGCATTTTTTAGCCCGAAGGGCATTACATTATAACAATATGTTCCATACTTGGTGATAAATGAAGTCTTTTCTCGGTCCTCTGGGTTCATTTGGATTTGATTGTACCCAGAATAGGCATCGAGAAAAGTAAGGATCTCGTGGCCGGCCGTGGCATCGATCATGCGAACGATGTTAGGCAGCGGAAAAGAATATTTAGGGCACGCCTTGTTTAAATCCTTATAATCTACACACATTCTAAGTTTGTTCCCTTTTTTAGGGACTACAACTACATTAGCTAACCATTCGGGATATTTCACCTTCCGACTGGACCCTATTTTGAGAAGTTTAGTTACCTCGTCCTTTATGAATGTGTGCTTTTACCTCGGATTGGGGTCTTCTCTTTTTCTTCACCGGTTTGAACCTGGGGTCCAGGCTTAGCCGATGCGTCGTTATCTCCAGTAGGATCCCTATCATGTCTAAATGGGACCAAGCAAAACAATCTATGTTATCAATAAGAAATTGAATAAGCTTTTTCCGGAGTTCGGGGGTTAATCCATTTCCCAGGTATACCTTTCGCTCGGGCAGGTACTCGATCAATATAACCTATTCCAGCTCTTCGACTGTTGATTTGGTGACGTCAGAATCTTCGGGAACAATAAAAGTTCGAGGGGTCAGAAAATCCTTCTCTTTTTCTTCTATCTCCTGCTTCCCTGATTCGGTCGAGGCAGGTGGCTGTGATTGCCATTTGACTTCCTGTTTACTTTTGATGATCGACCTTTCCGAGGTTGATAGTGTCGATATCAACGTTACCTCATCGACCGCAAACCTTGCCTTTGCAGCATGCTGCTCCCCGTATACTGTTTTTACACCAGCCGACGTTGGAAATTTCATCATTTGGTGGAGATTTGAAGGGACTGCCCTCATATTATGGATCCAAGGCCTTCCGATTAAGGCATTGTACCATGTCGCCCTCGATTACGTGGAACTTGGTATCTTGAATGGTTCCATACACGTTTACCGGTAGAATAATCTCCCCTTTAGTTGTTTCACTGGCCATATTGAAGCTGTTTAAGACCCGAGCTACGGGCACAATTTTATTTTGTAGGCCGAGCTTCTCCCCGACTCTCGATCGGATGATATTCGCTGAGCTACCTGGATCCACTAAAACACGCTTAACTTGAACTTTATTTAATAAGATAGAAATTACCAGAGCGTCGTTGTGGGGCTGAGAAATGCCTTCTGCTTCTTCATCATTGAATGATAAAGTGCCTCCGGGCACATAATCTCGGGTTCATTTTTCCCTTGTTATTGATACCTTAGTGCGTTTGAATATGGGTCCCTGTGGAATGTCGACCCCACCGACGATCATATGAATGACATGTTGGGGTTCCTCCTGTTCATTTTTCCTGTTAGCGTCACTTTCTCTGAAATGATTCTTAGCTCGATTGCTGAGGAACTCTCGAAGGTGGCCCTCATTGAATAGACGGGCTACCTCCTCCCTTAATTGCCTGCAATCCTCGGTCTTGTGACCATGCGTGCCATAATACATGCACATCAAATTTGGGTTTCTTTGAGAAGGATCGGTTTGTATGGGTGTGGGCCACCTAGTATCTTTGATCCTTCTGATTGCCGATACAATGCCCGATGCATCGATGCTAAAGTTATATTCCGATAATCGAGGTGCCTCTTTAGGATCGGCATACTTGTCAAAACCACTTTTGATCATAAGTCCCCGAGAATTCTATCCTCTATCACTTCTTCGATCACTCCGGGCAGAATTGCATCCTGAACTATTGTTTCTTCGATCTGCGGTATATGGTTGATATCGATCTCCGTTTGATCTTGGCTCCCTGTCAATGTCCCTCTGGTTTTTAACTGCCGACCTGTTTGGATGTACTGAACTGGAAGGGGCTCCTAATTGGTCGTCCATGACCCTGATCTTTGATTGATATCGATTGTGCACATCTGCCAAAGTTACAGTCGGATACTCGATAAATTTCTGTTTCAACTCACGTGATGCTATCAAACTCCGCCCATTCAACCCTTGGGTGAAAGCTTGAAAGGCCCAATCATCTGTGATCGGTGGCAACTCCATGCATTCCATTTGAAATCGGGATACGAACACCCTCAGTATTTCATTATCCCTTTGTCTTACCTTGAAAAGGTCCAATTTCCTTGTTGTGACTTTTA
The DNA here is from genome assembly GCA_000715115.1 of Nicotiana otophora. Lineage (NCBI taxonomy): Eukaryota > Viridiplantae > Streptophyta > Magnoliopsida > Solanales > Solanaceae > Nicotiana > Nicotiana otophora. The sequence goes on from AWOL01S0053311.1 coordinate 63,662, forward strand.
TGGCCTCGGCGTGTGCCTTTAAGAAAGAATCTGCTAACATGGCAAATGAGTCGATGGAATTTGGTGGCAGGTTGTGGTACCAAATCATTGCTCCCTTCGAAAGGGTCTCTCCGAATTGTTTCAACATTACATATTCGATTTCATCATCTTCTAAATCGTTACCCTTGATGGCGCATATATTTGAAGTAACATGCTCGTTGGGATCGGTGGTCCCATTATATTTGGGCATGTCTACCATATGAAACTTCTTTGGAATAGGCTTTGAAGCCGCACTTGGAGGAAACGACTTTTGTACAAACTTCTTCGAATCCATTCCTTTCAAGATTGGCGGTGCCCCCGGTATCTGGTCAACTCGAGAGTTGTATGTCTCTACTTTTTTATCGTTGACTTCGATTCTCTTCTCCCCCGATTCAATTCTTTTGGTGAGCTCCTCGAGCATTTTCATTACCGCAGGATCAGTCCCCGATTCGTTACCATTCGACCTTTCCGGTACTGGCTCGGTACGGCGAGTAATTTTCGTCTCGACCCTATTCGGAGCTCTACGTTGATTTTGTAACTGAGCAATAGCGGCTTACTGAGCCTGAAGCATCTCGAATATCACTTGGAAACTGACTATTTTGTCTCCTCTGCCCTGTGTTCCTTGGTTACTAGATCGGCCTTCTCTGCGTACGCTCCCATTGAGACATGCGCCTAGGTCCGCATTTAGAGCAACGTGCGAACTGATATCGATTGGGTTGGCAACCGATGCTCCCCCAAAATTAGCCTATGGCACCTCGACTCCTGGAGCAATCACATTTTTATTTTTACCGTGAAATCCGAGGCCATTGTCGCCGTGTGTGGATGCGTTTTGTCAGTTTGACATGTTTTAACCTGAAAGCAAAGACACTTGACAAGAATAAGCGTAAAGTAGTGCATTTTACCAGAATCAATACTGAACAATCACTATTATCCTCAGCCTCACGGTGGACGCCAAATTGTTTACCCTAAAAATTGAGTAATAATTAAACTTATATTGTGTTTTTAAGGATATGTGATTTAAACCAGAACCAATTGATAAACAACGAATTAAATAGATAACTTGGACAATAAAATAAATCAAACCGGTCTACAAATAATGCCTCGACCTCGATTCGAGATAATCTCGAGGTTAATTAATAAGAACAATATAGGATAGAAAAAACAGCGATGAACAATGATGAAAAAAGAAAATAGCGTATATGTATATTCTTATCAGTGAAAAATATATTTTTTTACAAGTGAATGGGATCCCTCTTTATATAATAGAGGAATCCTAAATAAGGTACAACTCTAATAACGGAAGTAGATCCCATGATTGGCGCTAATAACCGCTTTGATTTGATCTGTTTCGGGATTTCCGCCCTGACTTTCGACCGGTTACTGATATCTCGCTATTCCGTTATTACGCCTTACTCGAAGTCAATCATGTTCGATCTTGATTACTGCTAGCCTCGATCTCAATGGACACTTTGATCTCCATATGTGATGTTCTATCTTCGAGCTCGAGCCCGATCTATTATGAGGTTACCCTCGAGGCAACTCTTCTGCCAACGAAATCGGGTATGTACGATTTCGACCGTATACAAAAAGGTTTCCCAGCATTTCTCTGAGGAGTTTAAAATTTCTTATCATGGGATGAAGCAAGAAGAAGAATGGAAGCAGTGATCAGAAGCTTATTAAAGTTTTGGCCGGAAGCTGTAACCAATTTGAATACTTTTGCAACTTGAACTCTTGCAGTGTAGTGTTTCTCTCTGCCCTCCCTCACTTTTCCTATCCGAAGCACTTTAAATTTATAGGAAAAACTTATGAGAGTATTTTTGAAAAAAAATCTTATTTATGTGGAGGAATGAAAAAAGGAAAATTAAAACAAACAAAGTGGAAAAGGAAAAAGAAAGCGAAAAATTATTACAAGACAAAGAAAGAAAAGAAAAGGAGATGAAAACGAACAATGTGGAAAAGGAAAAAGAGAGCGAAAAATTACAAGACAAAGAAAGAAAAGGAAAGGAAATGAAAACAAACAATGTGGAAAAGGAAAAAGAAAGGAAAGATTCGATTGTTATAAAATAAATACCGTAAAGTAAAGACAAGTATAGAGGGAACTGATATATTATTCAAACGTCAAACTTATGTACATAATGAACTGAAGTCTCCTCTATTTATAGAAGAAAGCAAGCTGCTGTGTAAGTTGCTACTGTACTAGATATAGATAATCTTTTATCGGAGGTAATTTTTATCCGTAACGGAGTACCGACAAGATAAGCTCATTGTACCAGATATAGATAATCTTCTACCGGGGGTGATGTTTATCCATAACGGAGTACTAAAAGGATAAGCTTATTGTACCAGATATGGATAATCTTCTATCGAGGGTGATGTTTATCCATAGTGAGGTACTGAAAGGATAAGCTTCTTCAGGAGACTTATTTCCAATAGAGTACTAAATAGATAAATATATTTACGACGGAGTCTCATATAGATAAGCTTCTTCAGGAAGCTTATTTACAACGGAATACTAAATGATTATCCATAATATTATATATTTATAACACTCCCCCTTGTATGTTCACTAAAAGATATTGTGCCTCATTAAAACCTTATTAGGAAAAACGCCGTGGAAAATATCCTAGTGAAGGAAAAAGAGTACACATATTTAGTAATACGCATAACTAGTTGTCTCATTAAAAACCTTATAAGGAAAACCCTGTGGGAAAAACCTTAGCAAGGGAAAAAAGTATAGCGCGTATTTTACTCCCCCTGATAAAAACTTTGTTTCAAATATTTGAGTCTCCGCATTTCAATCTTGGATACCATCTTCTCAAAAGTTGAAGTTGGCAAAGATTTAATGAATAAATCTGCCGGATTGTCACTTGAACGGATTTGTTGCACATCAATGTCACCATTTTTATGAAGATCATGTGTGTAGAATAATTTTGGTGAAATATGCTTTGTTCTATCTCCTTTTATAAATCCTCCCTTTAATTGGGCTATGCATGCAACATTGTCTTCGTATAAAACTGTGGATCTTTTATCACATTCCAAACCACATTTTCCTTGAATAAAATGAATCATTGATCTCAACCATACGCATTCCCTACTTGCTTCATCAATAGATATTATCTCAGCATGATTTGAAGAAGTGGTAACAGTAGATTGCTTTGTGGAGCGCAGTGATATGACAGTACCTCCACATGTAAGCACGTACCTGATTTGAGATCGAGCTTTATGTGGATCAAATAAATAACCTGCATCTGCATAACCAACAAGATCTGCACTACCTTTGTTAGAATAAAATAAACCCATATCAACTGTTCTCTTTAGCTATTGTGATATATGCTTAATCCCGTTCCAATGTCTTTGTGTAGGAGAAGAGCTATATCTTGATATTAAATTAATAGAAAATGTTATGTCAGGCCTTGTAGAATTAGCAAGATACATAAGTGCACCAATTGTACTAAGTCAAGGTATTTCGGGACCAAGGAGTTCCTCATCCTCTTTTGGAGGTCGGAAAAAATATTTTTCACTTCAAGTGACCGAACAACTGTTGATGTACTCAATGGATGCGCTTTATCCATGGAAAAGCATTTTAAGACCCTTTCTATATAGGCAAATTGATGGATAAAGATCTCGTATGCTAAATGTTCAATTTGCAGACCAAGATAAAGTTTTGTCTTTCCAAGATCTTTCATCTCAAATTCTTTCTTAAGATATTCAATTGCCTTTTGGAGCTCTTCTAGAGTTGCAACAAGATTTATGTCATCAACATAAACAACAAGTATAACAAATTCTGGTGCCATTTTCTTTATAGAAATACATGGACAAATAACATTATTTATATAACCTTCTTTCATCATATATGCACTGAGGTGATTATATCACATGCGCCCAAATTGATTTAAACCATACAAAGATCTTTGTAATCTGATTGAGTACATTTTACGATACTTTGAACTATATGCTTCAGGCCTTTTAAATCATTCATGGATCTTCATATAGACTTAATCAAATGAGTCATATAGGTTATGACTTGTATTTAGATGGCATGACATCTTCAGGTGTCTGGACTACAAGTCCGATCCTCACAATCTTTTATAATATTGTGAACTATATTGTATCAAATATATCGTCGACGATCATTTTGTATCGGTTCCTAAGCGACATAACTTGTTGAGATCTCATAACTTTCTTTATTTTTCAGGTACCTGAACTTCTTCTGAAAATTCATTAAATGTTATGTTGTGGGCTTTTCTAGAGATCATTTCCTCCTCATTATGATCATTTTGATCATTTGCTCCTATCATTCTTCAAGGATTGTTTCCTTTGGAACCAATCAGTTTACTACGCTTCATGCGTGCAGTAAACTTTATCCTTCAGGGACTTTAATTTTAATAGGAGCATTTGCAGCTAAAATATGATATTTAATTTCGGATCAGCAAATGCTTCTGGCATTTGACTTGAATTATCTTCTAAGTGAGGATCATATCAGTGATAATTCGATTCATATAGCATATTTTTCAACTGTTTATTCCATCCCCCAAATGTTAGAAAAACTAACACATATCCCCAATCTTATTTGGGAAACCTATCTTTGTGCATTGTGGTAGAGAAATTAATCATATACCACATATCAAAAGTTATTAGATAGTAAAAATATTTAGTTTTTGATCCTAAACCAATTGTGAGGGGATGACTTATCATATTTTGTTGGTCTGATGCATACAAGTGCTGCTATATGCAATTTAGAAAATTTTAGACCAACACATGAGATTTTGTTCTCATAAGCAATAATTTAATCATTAATACGAGGTATTCAGTGCTAAACTAGCTTGGATATAAACCAACATCATCAAGATAAACTATCTTAATTTCATAATCTAAAAATTATGCCCTTAATTGGAAAAAGCAATTTCAAATGCCAAATTGCAGGTTGACAATACATACACATGTAACCATCTCATATATGTATCTATAAGTGGTTTACATGATAGGTGAATGGGCTCATATTCACCTTTTATATATTTCAGAATTCAGGGGTCTTAGTCCCAACTTTAGCTGGTATAATCAATTTATTATGAGAACAAGCAACACAAGAGAATTCTTGAAGAATCTTCCAGTTCTTCAGTATATGCTTATCTGAATTCTCAAATAGCTCATTTAAAAATGAAAAATGGAAACTTCAAGTTTACCATGGCATGTGCTATCTCTTAGTAAGCTTCTGGTTTACTATGGCATAAACTTTTGTATTAGTAAACTTCTGATTTACTATAGCTACGTTTGTATCAGTTGCTTTATTGTAGCTACTTTTGCCTCAGTGAAACTTCTGATTTACTGTGACTGATTTTGCATTAGTAAACTTTTGGTTTACTGTGATACATGATATACTACAAATTGAAGAATAAGGTGGGTCACTTCTCACATACATATTATTTTACCCCTATGATTGTGGAAACATGAAGATTTCCAATCTTCCAATAATTTGTTGTCTCAATATGATAGCCATTTGTATTAGTAAACTTCAGGTTTACTACAACATATGTTTTGACTATAATCATAAAATATGAATGACATATTTGTATATAATCTCTTCGAGAGCCTTCGTTTATTATCCACAATCTAATATTTATCGAACACTACTAGTATCATGTGTCTTCTAGACAAATAGCTAACTCTTCAGGAGTTGTTGATACATTTTGTACTATCAAATATTGCTCACACGCTTCTGGTATCATGAGAGAAAATTTCTTCAAAATGATATAACCAAAATAAATATGATAGTAAACATCATTATCAAAGCATAACTTTTATTTATGTACAATAATTATATAACCATACTATCTACTATAAACAATAAAAATTAAAATATTTATATTTTTACAGATTCATCACCGATCAAATGACTTGTTTCTCCTTCCGGAAGTGTAAAGTAATCAGCTACGTCCAAATGCATGAAGTCTAAATTATCTTCAGAAATAAAATTTGCTTCAGCATTTTTCTCTGTCTTCTTCAGGGAGGCTTGATACAGCTCAACCAGGTGCTTTGGCGTATGATATGTACGTGACGAGTGCCTTTTTCCTCCACATCTATAGCATGCATTTTTTGCCTTTGGTGCTTGCACCGCTTCATGCTTTTGTTCCTTCTTTTTTCATTACTGGTGGTGAGGAGGGTTCTTTGGTACATTATTATTACCATGATTAAAGTTTCTTCCCCGACCACGACCATGACCACGACTGGGGCCACATCCTCTTCCACGCTTAGTTTGGTGGACATTCGTCTCATTCCCTTCAGGGAATGGACAAGAACCAGTAGGTCGACTTTCATGAATTTTCATTAATAGCCCATTATGTTGCTCGACTATAAGAAAATATGAGATAAGTTCAGAATACTTTTTGAATCCCATCTCTCGTTATTTGTTGTTACAGGAGAATATTCGAGGCATGAAAAGTGGTGAAAGTTTTCTCCAACATATCATGATTAGTAATATTATCACCACATAATTTTAATTGAGAAATAATTATGAGCATAGCAGAATTATACTCACTGATAGATTTAAAATCTTATAGTCTTAGATGAGTCCAATCATAATGTGCCTGTGGAAGAACGACCATCTTCAGGTGGTCATATCTATCTTTCAAATTATTCCACAGTATGACTGGATCTTTAATAGTAAGATATTCCATTTTCAGGCCCTCATCAAGGTGATGGCGTAGGAATATCATTGCTTTGGCACGGTCTTGGTTTGATGCTTGATTTTTGTCCTTGATGATGTCTGCTAGACCCATCGCATCAAGATGAATTTCAGTATCAAACACCCAAGACATGTAGCTTTTGCCTGATATATCCAGGGATACAAATTCAAGTTTTGAAAAATTTGACATTATTTAAAAAAAGAAAGTTCGTACCTCTGATACTTTCAAAGTATTTTCTCGAGATAGCAGAGTCTCGTACTGATAACGTATTATAAAATAAAGACTGTGAAGTAAAGATAAGTATAAAGAGAAATTGATATATTATTCAAACATCAAACTTATGTACATAATGAACTGAAATATCCTCTATTTGTAGAAGAAAGCAAGTTGTTGTGTAAGCTGCTACTGTACTAGATATAGATAATCTTTTATCGGGGGTAATTTTTATCCGTAACGGAGTACCGACAGGATAAGCTTATTGTACCAGACATAGATAATCTTCTACTGGGGTAATATTTATCCATAATGGAGTACTGAAAGGATAAGCTCATTGTACCAGATATAGATAATCTTCTACCGGGGATGATGTTTATCCATAATGTAGTATTGAAAGGATAAGCTCATTGTACCAGATACAGATAATTTTCTACCGACGGTGATGTTTATCCATAACAGGGTACTGAAAGGATAAGCTTTTTCAGGAGATTTATTTCCAATAGAGTACTAAATAGATAAACATATTTACGGCGGAGTCTCGTATAGATAAGATGTGATGACCCAATAGGTCATCTTATATTTTAAAACCTAATTCTATGATCCGAGGCCTTAATAATCTCATTTTTACCCTCCTCGACTCACGTGCACAGTCGGGGCGTATTTTCGGAAAGCTTTTAGGTTAAAAACTGTGAAAAATATGAAAATTTGCTTTGAAAACCATTTGAGTTGACTTTGGTCAATATTTTGAGTAAACGAACTCGAATTCGTATTTTGACGGTTTCGTATGTCCGTATCATAATTTGGGATCTAGGCATATGCCCGGAATCGAATTTCGAGGTCCCTAGCTCGAGATATGAAATTTTAATAAAACATATTTAATGATTTTAAGAATTTACTAATGTTTGATTTTGTTGATACTGAGTCCATATTTTGGTTCCGGAGCCCGGTACAGATCCACTATAATATTTATGACTTGTCTGTCAAATTTGGTGAGAAACGGAGTTGATTTGATGTGATTCAGACCTTTTGTTGTGAAAATAGAGGTTTTAAAGTTTTCTTGAAAATTTCATTTGATTTGATGTCTGATTTGTGGTTCTATGCATTATTTTGGTATTTTTGTCACGTAAACGAGTTAGTATGGTATTTTAGGACTTCTGTGTATGTTTGGCTTGGAGCCCCGAGGGCTCGGGTGAGTTTTGGATAGGCTACGGGTGTTTTGAAACATATAAATCTGGTTTTCTGCAGTGTCAAGTGCCTTCTGGTTTACTTCTTCGCATTTGTGAAGGCACTCTCGCGAATGCAAAGTGTGAGCTGGGCTGGGGGATGGTTTGTTCTACACGAACGAGAGGCCATGGTCGCGAACGCGACAGACAACACGCGAACGCGTAAAGTTATTGGAGGTGGGCTGGGGATCAGTGGGTTGTTCTACGTGAACGCGAGTCACGACTCGCGAATGCGATGGCCAGGGGGACAGACCATCACGAACGCGGGCAATCCTTCGCGAACCCGAAAGCCATTCGGGCTACTTATGCGTTATAGTCAGGTCAAATCATGCGGGTGGGGGCTTGGTTTCTTGAAATTATAGCTTCCTTTGTTCATGTTATCCATGTTTAGACTAGTATTGTTAAATTAATCTTTCTTATCATGTTTACGGATCTTGTGGTGATAATTGAGTATTTATTTCGAAGTTGAGGTTGGTATTGTGGAACCAAATATTAAAGTAAGGCTTGTACTTGTTATTCAATCTCCCTGTTGTTATTTGTTCATTGCATTATGGTAAGGGAGAGTGTTAATGCACGAAGGGTGATGATGTGCTATATTGTGAGTGTTAATACACGAAGGGTGATGCTGTGCCGTATTATGAGTGTTAATGCACGAAGGGCGATGCCATGCCATGTTGTGAATGTAATGCACGAAGGGTGATGTCGTGCCATCTTATGAGTGTTAATGCACGAAGGGTGATGCCATGCTACGTTATGAGAGTTAATGCACGAAGGGTGATGTTGTGCCGTATCTGTTGATTTATATTGTGAGGCTGAGATTAAAAGCACGTAGGGTGATGCTGTGTAATTTTCTTAATTGTGTTTAGTTATTTTCACTGGTTAAAAGCATATTGACTATTCTAGTTATCATTTCCGCTTTATCTCTTATATCCTGTGCCCCTTTAGCATGTTCCCCCTCCCAATAGTACATGTTTAGCTGTTACTGTTATTTTCTTGTACATATACTGTTATCTGCACAAGTTTATTATGTGGGTGTCTTGTCATAGCCTCGTCACTACTTTGTCGAGGTTAGGCTCGACACTTACCAGTACATGGGGTCGGTTATACTGATACTGCACTCTGCACTTCTTGTGCAGATTTTGGTACCGGTCCTAGCTGATCGTGAGGCTTAACAGCTTGGATTGCTGTCACGAGACCCAAGGTAGATCTGCTGGCGTCCGCGGACCCTGGAATCTTTTCCTAGTTTTTATCATCTACCGTTTCCTTACTCCAAAACAGTGTATTTGTTTTCCTTTCTAGACTCTGTTTGTAGTAAATCATAGTAGCTCGTGAGTTGTGACTCTAGATTTGGGTGGTAGTAATTAATGAAGTTTTCATATTATTCCGCACTCGTTGTATTTCATTTTAGCTTATTTGTTATTATTTACTGAATTGAATAAGAATTGGCTTAATAACACTCTAACGTCGGCTTGCCTAGCAAGTGGAATGTTAGGTGTCATCACGGTCCCGACGGTGGGAATTCCGGGTCGTGACATAAGCTTCTTCAGAAAGCTTATTTACAACGGAGTACTAAATGAACGTCTATAATATAATATAATATATTTATAACATCGATATACTTGTGAATGTTATTTTCTTCTTCTATCCTCTCTCCCTGTTTCATTGAAGTACTTCAAAATTAAAGAAGAAATGATAAGCGTGCTATAGCAAAAAAAATAATTTTAAAGGATTTTGCATTAAATTACAAGGAAATTAAATAAAAAATATAGGTATAATGAAGGGAGTAACCGTGGCGGGAAAAAATAAAAATAAAATGGAAAAGAAAAATTACAAGAAAAGATTCACATAAAGATTCGACCAAAATTAATTTGCAAAGAATAATTCATTTAGTTTGTTCTATGTATAGAGTCGGCCAAAATGAGAGCTTTGAGTTACTCGAAATTCTCTATCTTTAACTACTTTTTATTTTATCTAATTTTTTAAAAATAGAGCAGAGCACGGAAAAGAAAACGTTATATACAAAAACTAAATATACAAAAAAAATCTATATATTATAATAAATAAATAAATAAATAAATAAATATATATATATATATACATACATATATATATATACATATATATATATATAGTAAACTTCTTCACATTTTTTATTTATACATAGTACGCCTTTTTACTTTTTAATTAAATACGTTTTAGCTTTTCACCGATAATAGAATAGTTGTAATGTCTTTCAGATACTCTACAAGTAATGTATGATCTTAGAAAGTCTTTGTGTTACTATATAAAAGTGTACGAGAAGAGTTTCTATGTCAAATATTACTAGTTTGGCAAATTTTCTTTTCTCATGAAAGATCATTGTTCTTTTAATTTGGGCTACTTGATCAGCATATGAAATATAAGGTATGTATAGTTTTCTTCGATATTGGTTGAGTGTCTTCGTGTTTTCTGAATTGCTTTTGAAAATATATTCAAGTTAAATTATTGTGTTTGAGTTATTATTATTTAGAGAGCACAAACTATTGTCCCCTCTGATGTATGATTCTTTAAGTTTCTTTTAGCTTCTTGCTTCTTACTTATAGTATAATTCGTTATAATATTTTACACTTCCTGTACGAATTAGCTATCCAACCATGTGGATCATAGTTAAGAAAATGTTCACAATAAAAATCTAATAAACTTGCTGAAGCAGAAAGCAAATGTGAAAAGTTTGAAGAGAAAGCTAAGGTTTTAAAGCTACGAAAGCAACATGAAAGATGGAAAAATTATAACATGAAATTTTTTGCATTGCTACCCAAATAATCAAAACATTCTTGCACGGAACACACGTGTCCAAAAGTTAGTACAACATAAATTGAAGTAACCTTGTTGTTTATCTTAGGATAGAGTTTAATTAGCAGAATAATCAAGCATCTTATGATCATGTCTCTTTTGTAAATACAAGGTTTTTTTTTATTTATTAAAAAAAGGACCAATCTTCCAAGCATTATCTTATTTAAGAGGATATGAAGCTTCTCCTTAATATTATGCCCCGTTCGTCCATAAATTGTTTTTCATTTCTTTTTTCCAAAAACTGTATTTGTCCATGAAATTCAAGTCTTTGAAATTTTTTTGAAAATGAGTTATTCAAAAATAACTTTTTCAAAATTTTCAAAAAAACTTTTTTCCCCGCTCACAAAACTGCAACACTTTTTCAAGTGAAATGCATATCCAAATATAATTTCAAATTTCAAATACCATTTTTCAACTTAACTCTAAATACTATTTTTCTTCGAAACTTATAATTTTTATGTTCAAACGCTTACTCAGACCACAGATAGCAACTTTTACATGTTCACTAATCATGTTATTATGATCATCAGTCAAGCATACAAATATTGGTGCATTTTATCTTGTAGATAAAATATCAGCCTTTGCACAATTCTCAATATAGGCACAGTTAGACAGTGTTAGTTATCCTTGTCAGGAAGATGAGGATATTCTCATTAAAGTTTTATTATCCTTGTCGCAGGTTGTTCTTGACAAATTTATTATTGGAAAACTCATAGAACAATTGATGTGGCAATTAGCAGAAGCAAAACAAGTTTCACTAAAGAGAAGAGAACAAAGTTGGATAATTTAAAATATTCACAAAAGCTATTAAAAAAGAAGAGAACAACTCTTTTTTTTAAAGAGAAAATAAGTGGTTGCTATAGGTCCCTTTCTTTCCAGAACATGTCACGGGAATTTTCTCTATTTTGTAGAAATAGAAGGAAAAAAAGAGTAAAAAAGGGACTTCAAATAGATCAGTTAAAAAAGAACCTCCAAACACAAATATAATTCAGCTTAGTTGGTACTTAAAAGAAAACCAAAGAAAAAAAAAAGAGAAAGTTAGTTTGAACTTCACCATTGGCTATTGATGTTTGGCCAAAATGCTATATTTTTAGTACATTACTCTCCTTACATGTTGTTAGTTTAGAGGTTAATTGTGCAAAGTTTGAGCTAAATTATGTTGTTTTATGTGCAGGAGCATCGGAAGACAAATACGAGTGAAAGTTACACTAGAGGACAAAAATACGAGAAAAGAGCACAAAAGCACGAAATACCCAAACCGTGTTACAAATCAGGCTTCACGAGGTCTATAACCAGCTTGATCGTGCTACAAACCAGGCTTCGCGAGGTCTATAGCCAGGTTGACCACGCTATAAGCCTGGCTTCGCGAGGTCTATAGCCCGATAATTAGAAGTCGCGGGTTAAAAGTCTCCAACCCCGATTTGGACTCAAGGACTTCAATCCTAGCCTATAAATACTCCCTAAACATATCGAAGAGAAGGGCGAGGGGGAGGGGGAGGGGGAACGTTTTTTAGAGCAAATCCGACCAAAAAGGGGGACATTTTTGGAGAGGCAAGAAGGCTATGAGAACACTTGGAAGCAACGAATCACAAGAGTTTTCTCTTCCGTTCTTCCTTCATCTGTATTTTAATGCTTTTAATTATTATCATAATTGTTAGTATGGTTATGAGTAGCTAAACTTTCCCATCTAGGGTTTGATGGAACCTTTTGAAGGATGATTTTTTGTCACGACCCAAAATCCCACCACAGGCATCGTGATGACACTTAGTCTCTAAGACTAAGTAAGCCGATTATAATCATAATTCAAGCCATTTTTAATTTTAAAACATATAATTTGATACAACCTCCCAAGACTGGTAATACTGAGTCGCGAACTCTAACCGAATACATGAAATTATCTCGAGGATTGAATATACAGTATTGTTCGAATAAGAAATTAATAGTACAATAAAATGAAAAGACTCCAAGGGACTGCGATGACCAAGCAGTCCTACCTTGAATTCTTGCGATCATACTCTAATCTCTGTCCGAATCCAATATCTTCAATACCTGGTTCTGCATAAAAATATACAGAAGTGTAGTATGAGTACACCACAGTCGGTACCCAGTAAGTATCAAGACTAACCTCAGTTGAGTAGTAACGAGGTACAGTCAAGACACTCACTAGTCTAATAACCTGTGCAATATAGTACACAAAAATAATAGGAAACAAATAATAATGATGGCAACACTAATCAACCAGTGATATACACAACAAGGCAACAAGAATACTATTAATATTGCTCAACAAATAACGAATACAAGTACAACCAATTAATCAAGTCTTTCAAATATAAATCTTTCGCCTATATGCTTTTCAAATAATAATCTTCAAGATATAATACTTTCCAATAAATCTCTTTCAAATAAATATCTTTCAAATATAATTCTTTCAAATAAATCTCTTTCAAATATAATTCTTTCAAATAAATCTCTTTCAAATATAATTCTTTCAAATACATCTCTTTCAAATATAATTCTTTCAAATAAATATCACTATGTGACACCTCATTTAACCTCCCTAGTGTGAGAAATATTTTTAATGTATCACATCAAATGGCACGGCAATACCTTCGTGTACTTGTCTCATTCTCACCCAATGTATATATGTAGATCAAATCAATTGGCACGACAACACCCCTTGTGTATTTATCTCTTACTCACCGTACATACATATAACAATACCAACTAGGTGGAAGAAAAGTCAATAACAATAAAAGAAATAAAGTGGGAGGCACACAGTAAGCAACAACGACTACAAGTCACAAAGAAAACTTAGGTGCACAATAACATCTCAAGATAAAGGCTTGAATAATTACATAACAAAAAGATATCATAATATAATGTATGTCTCTTATCCTCGCCTGCACGGAAACACCCTTCGTGCCATGAACATTTAATAATATAAAAATAATGGCACGACATCACCCTTCGTGCCTTTACTCTCATCCTCACCTGATAATATAAATGAAATGGCACGGCATCACCCTTCGTGCTTTACACTCTCAATGGCACGGCATCACCCTTCGTGCTTTACACTCTCAAATGGCACGGTATCACCCTTCGCGCTTTACACTCTCAAATGGCATGACATCATCCTTCCTGCTTTACACTCTCCCTCACCTGATAATATAATTCAAATGGCACGGCATCATCCTTCGTGCTTTATACTTTTCCTTACCAAGCACATGTATATCATTAACAAGTAAGGTAGGAAGCATAAATAACATCAAGGAGAGTGTTTAAACCACAACACAATACAACAATTCATATCACAATTTGCCACTGATCATAACCAAATTCCAAATATGTAGAAGAATCAATAAATTTCTCAACAAATAGCCCAAGGCTCCACACAACGTATATAAAACCTCAAAGCCTTCATTAATCCAAATTCTTGATAATTATATTAACTTCTCAATTTAAAGTTATCTAATAAATATTCGCAGATAAGGATTCCATCATGAATTTAATTCCAAGAAAAATATTAAATTAACAACACACGCAATTCACATAAAAATCCAAGTGACAATAACACCAAATTATTATATAAAATACAAACTCGACAAATAAGGGATGAGGCGTGATAATTCAAGGATTTACTAACTGCCAACAATTATCCAATTTAATACATAAAAATTCCTAAAAATTTAAATCGATAAAATTTACACATATAAGCCCGAGTACGTACTCGTCACCTCACGTACACAGCTTCCATTCACACAATTTTCACGTAAGACTCAACGCCTAAGGGGTAATTCCCCCACTCAAGGTTAGGCAAGATACTTATCTTTTTGAAGTTATGCCGATATTTCAAAATCTCATTCTTGCTTGAATTGACCTCCGGACACCTCAAATCTATCCAAATTAATAGTGTAACTTCATTAAAATTCATCTAAAATAATTTCGGATAATAATACGCCGACTTAAAAATTTATTCCAAAAAGATAACAAAAGTCAACGCGGGGATCGCCTCTCTGAACCCGATATAATTTTCATGAAATCCAAACATCTATTCCAATACGAGTTCAACCAGACCAATTTTACCAAATTCCGATAACAACTCGACCTCCAAATCTTAAACTTTTGTTCTTGAAAAGTTTTGCAAAAATCTTGATTTTTTCCATTTAAATCCGAAATAAATGATGAATATGACCATAGAATCATGAAGTATAATCGCTTTCGGATATAGAACACATATCCCAATCCATATGGTAAATATCGCCTAAAATATCACTTCAATTCGAGCTCCATAGCTCCAAATATGTTAAAATGGCTGAAAACCTCGAAATATAGCTACTGCCCATGTGTTTACTCTTAGTGATCGCGGAAAACGCTTCACAATCGTGAAGCACAACTTTTCTCAGCCCAAACTGTGCTATTTACGATCGCGGAAAATGCTTCGCGATCGCGAAGAACAAGTGCCCAGCTCTTCCAGATAGTCTCTAGTATAATGGTTATAACGTTTTGTACAAAACTCCAAATTATAAATGGTTTAACTTTCTGGAAACTAGACACCAAGGGCTACAACTTTTATGTTTTGCTCATCTCTCATTTTCTTATAGATTGTGAGATATAAGCTGCCAAAGTTAGCCCTGTACAACACAAGTTTCTTCTTAGCGATTTCCAAACTCTTCCTAGACGGCCTGTAGTTTATAAAACATAACATTTTGTAAATAACTCTAAATGCCAAATGGTTTAATTTTTTGAAAACTAGACACAAATGTATACAACTTTTATTTTTGGATCCTCTCAAATTCCTTATAGATTGTGAGAGATAAGCATTCAAAATCGGGTTAGTGCAGCAGGATTTTCCTCTACGCGATCGTGAAAAGGCTTCCATGATCGCGATTCACACTGTCCAAACAGCAAAATTGCTCTTTGCAATCGTGAACATTTGTCCGCGATCGCGATGCATACCTCTGTGGTAAAAAAACAGCAACTAAAAATGGCCTAGAAATGGTCCGAAACCACCGCGAAACTCACTCGAGCCACTCGGGACCCCGTCCGAACATACCAACAAGTCTCAAAACATATTACGTACTTAGTCGAAATCTCAAATCACATCAAACAACTCCAAAACCACCAATCATACTCCAATTCAAGCTTAATGAAACTAAGAAACTTCAACTTCTACATTCGACGCCGAACCCCATCAAATCAAGTCCGATTGATCTCAAATTTTTCACACAAGTCATAAATGACATAACGGATCTATGAAAATTTTCAGAACTGGATTCTGACCCCGATATCAGAAATTCAACCTTCAGTGGAACTTTCCAAAAGTCATCTATTTTCCAACTTTCGCCAAAATGCATCGAATTGTCCTACGGACTTCCAAATCCAAATCCGGACATACGCCTAAGTACGAAATCACCATACGAAGCTATTGACATCATCAAAATTCCATTCCAGGGTCGTTTGCTCAAAAGTCAACTCTCTTGTCAACTATTTCCATTTAAGCTTCAAAAATGAGAATTATTCTTTCAATTTAATTCTGAACCTTCCAAAAACCAACTTCGACCGCACACGCGAGTCATAATACATATTACGAAGTTGCTCGGGACCTTAAGTCGCTGAATGGGGTGTTAATTCTTAAAATAACAAGCTGGGTTGTTACATATTTGTGTTGCATTTAATATAATTTTACCGTTGGATTTTCTCTTCTTGCTCAACTACGTGATTATTTTAGTTGATTGAAGGGCCCTCAATTGACTGTGCCTATTTAGGGTGTATTGCTTGGAAGAGGGTATATATTTAGGTAGTTGTTGAGCAACATCACTACTAACGCATGTGAGGAATCAATACAGAGGGTTTAAAGGTGGGATTAGGAATAACGAAATCTTGGTGCGATCTTAGTGAGCGGTGAGTTAGTGCCAGCTAGCATAGTTCAGAAGAATATGTCTAGTAAATTATGGTAGTTATTCTGAAGAGAATTACGACACCCGAAGTACTCACGATCGGTAGAAAATACTTAGGCGAAATTATAGAAGACATAGCGGGAAGGATTCCGACAATCGGGGAAATCATAACTCTAGACCTCCTTAATCTTGTCTCCAACCCTTAGTATCCCTAGTTGTTAATCTACTAAGTTAATTTGTTAGTTAATTAGATACAAGAATCTTAATATTTATAACTTAGGAATTATTCGAGCTAGTCTTCTTAGTGATAGTAAACAGTTGAAACGTAATAAAAGCAACTCCGCTTACTTCCACAATACCCATGGTGCGGAGAATACAGTGACACTTTTATAGAAATCCCTCAACATCCTATGTAGATGTGCCACTGAAAGTAGGTGGGCTATACTTCTTAAACCTCTCAAGTCTCTTTTGTTCTTCTTCTGATGCCTCTGGCCTGACCTCAGGCTGAACCGGAATAACAGGTTGTACCGGCACTACGCACGGAACCTGACCTACGGGAAGCTACTGCTCTGGAGTACGGGTTGTAGGAGTCTGAGTTACTCCCCCAATCTGTAAAATATTTGGTGCAACAGAGATCAATCCCGCCTGCGTTAATATACCAAACATATTCAAGAACTGTGATAAAGTCTCCTGAAGTCCGGGGGGTAACAACAGGTGCTTCGTGCTTTACACTCTCAAATGGCACGGTATCACCCTTCGCGCTTTACACTCTCAAATGATGTGGCATCACCCTTCGTGCTTTACACTCTCAAATGGCACGGTATCACTCTTCGCGCTTTACACTCTTAAATGGCACGACATCACCCTTCGTGCTTTACACTCTCCCTCACATGATAATATAAATCACGTGCCACCCTTCGTGATTTACACCTTTCCTTATCAAGCACATGTATATCATTAACAAGCAAGGTAGGAAGCATAAATAACAACAAGGAGAGTGTTTAAACTACAACACAATACAACAATTCATATCACAATTTACCACTGATCACAACCAAATTCCAAATATGTAGAAGAATCAATAAATTTCTCAACAAATAGCCCAAGGCTCCACACAACGCATATAAAACTTCAAAATAATCAACAGAGGTGAAAAATACTCAGTATAGGCCAACGCCTTCATTAATCCAAATTCTTGATAATTATATTAACTTCTCAATTTAAACTTATCTAATAAATATTTGCAGATAAGGATTCCATCATGAATTTAATTCCAAGAAAAATATCAAATCAACAAACACACAGAATTCACATAAAATCCAAGTGACAATAACACCAAATTATTATATAAAATACAAACTCGACAAATAAGGGATGAGGCGTGATAATTCAAGGATTTACAAACTACCAACAATTATCCAATTTAATACATAAAAATGCCTAAAACATTAAACCAATACAATTTGCACATATAAGCCCGAGTACGTACTCGTCACCTCGTGTACACGGCTTCCATTCACACAATTTCCACATAAGACTCAATGCCTTAGGGATAATTCTTCCACTCAAGGTTAGGCAAGATACTTACCTTTTTGAAGTTATGCCGATATTTCAAAATCGCCTTCTTGCTTGAATTGACCTATGGACAGATCAAATCCATCCAAATTATTTGTATAACTTCATTAAAATTCATCAAAAATAATTCTGGATAATAATACGTCGACTTAAAAATTTATTCCAAAAAATCAACAAAAGTCAACGCGGGGCTCGCCTCTCGGAACCCGATATTATTTTTATGAAATTCGAATACCCATACCAATACGAGTTCAACCATACAAATTTTACCAAATTTCGATAACAACTCCACCTCCAAATCTTAAATTTTTGTTCTTGCAAAGTTTTGCAAAAATCTTTATTTCTTCCATTTAAATCCGAAATAAATGATGAATATAACCATAGAATCATGAATTGTAATCGCTTTCGGATATAGAACACTTACCCCAATCCATATGGTAAAAATCGCCTAAACAATCGCTTCAATCCTAGCTGCACAGCTCCAAATATGTTAAAAATGGCTGAAACCTCAAAATATAGCTACTGCCCAGGTATTTACTCTTCATGATCGTGGAAAATACTTCGCGATCGCAAAGCACAACTTTTCTCAGCCCAAAATTTGCTTTTCGCGATCGCGGAAAATGCTTCGCGATTGCGAAGAACAAGTGCCCAGCTCTTCCAGACAGTCTCTAGTATAATGGTTATAACGTTTTGTACAAAACTCCAAATTACAAATGGTTTAATTTTCTGAAAACTAGATACCAAGGGCTACAACTTTCATGTTTTACTCCTCTCTCATTTCCTTATAGATTGTGAGATATAAGCTGCCAAAATTAGCCCTGTGCAATACAAGTTTCTTCTTAGAGATTTTCAAACTCTTCCTAGACAGCCTGTAGTTTATAAAACATAACATTTTGTACATTACTCCAAATGCCAAATGGTTTAATTTTTTGAAAACTAGACACAAAGATCTACAACTTTCAATTTCGGATCCTCTCAAATTCCTTATAGATTGTGAGAGATAAGCTTTCAAAGTCAGGTCAGTGCAACAGGATTTTCCTTTATGCGATCGCAAAAAAGCTTCCACGATCGCGATTCACAGTGTCCAAACAGCAAAATTTCTCTTCGCAATCGTGACCGTTTGTCCGCGATCGCGATGCATACCTCTGTGGATAAAAACCAGCAACTAAAACTGGCCTAGAAATGGTCCGAAACCACCGCGAAAATCACTCGAGCCACTCGGGACCCCGTCCGAACATACCAATAAGTCTCAAAACATATTACGGATTTAGTCGAAATCTCAAATCATATCAAACAATGCCAAAACCACGAATCATACCCCAATTCAAGCTTAATGAAACTAAGAAACTTCAACTTCTACATTCGACAGCGAATCCCATCAAATCAAGTCCAATTGACCTTAAATGTTGCACACAAGTCATAAATGACAGAACAGACCTATGAAAAATTTCATAACTAGATTCTGACCCCGGTATAAGAAATTCAACCTTCAGTCGAACTTTCCAAAAATCTTCTATTTTCCAAATTTCACCAAAATGCGTCGAATTGTCCTATGAACTTCCAAATCCAAATCCAGACATATGCCTAAGTCCGAAATAACCATACGAAGTTATTGACATCATCAAAATTCCATTACGGGGTTGTTTGCTCAAAAGTCAACTCTCTAGTCAACTCTTTCCATTTAAGCTTCAAAAATGAGAATGTATCTTTCAATTTAATTCCGAACCTTCCAAAAACCAACCTCGACCGCACACACGAGTCATAATATATATTACGAAATTGCTCGGGACCTTAAGTCACTGAACGGTGCATTAATTCTTAATATGACAAATCGGGTTGTTACATTTTTCTGTTGCATTTAATATAATTTTGCCGTTGGATTTTCTCTTCTTGTTCAACTACGTGATTATTTTAGTTGATTGAAGGGCCCTCAATTGACTATGCCTATTTAGTGTGTATTGCTTGGAAGAGGGTACATATTTAGGTAGTTGTTGAACAACATCACTCCTAACATATGTGAGGAATCAATACGGAGGGTTTAAAGGTAGGATTAGGAATAACAAAATCTTGGTGCGATCTTAGTGAGCGGTGAATTAGTGCCAGCTAGCGTAGTTCGGAAGAATATGTCTAGTAAATTATGGTAGTTATTCGGAAGAGAATTACGACACCCGAAGTACTCACGATCGGTAGAAAATACTTAGGCAAAATTATAGAAGACGTAGCGGGAAGGATTCCGACAATTGGGGAAAGCATAACGCTAGACCTCCTTAATCTTGTCTCCAACCCTTAGTATCCCCAGTTGTTAATCTACTAATTTAATTTGTTAGTTAATAAGATAGAAGAATCTTAATATTTATAACTTAGGAATTGTTCGAGCTAGTCTTCTTAGTGATAGTAAACAGTTGAAACGTAGTAAAAGTAACTCGGCTCACTTCCACAATACCCATGGTGCGGGGAATACGGTGACACTTTTATAGACATCCTAGAGCATCCTCTGTAGTTGTGCCACTGAAAGTAGGTGGGCTAAAACCTCTCAAGTCTCTTTTCTTCTTCTGATGCCTCTGGCCTGACCTCAGACTGAACCGGAATAACAGGCTGTACCGGCACTACACCTGGAACTTGACCTATGGGAATCTGCTGCTCTGGAGTACGGCCTGTAGGAGTCTGAGTTACTCAGTCTGAGTTACTCCCCCAATCTATGAACTATTTGGTGTACCAAACATATTCAAGAACTGTGCTAAACTCTCCCGAAGTCCGGGGGTAACAACAGGTGCTTTTGGTACCTGTCCCCCAACTGGAGTTGCTAGGGGCTCCTCAACTACTGCTCTGGCAGGTGCTCTAGTCGCACCACGTGCCCTTTCTCGGCCTCTACCTCTTGCGGCCCTAACAGTATGCGTCGGAGTCTGCTCAGCTGAATCGGTAGCACGTGTCCTCACAATTAGTGAGAGAATAGAGATACAAAGGCTCAAATTCCAAGATCAACAAATTCTGCACGACAAGAATGGAAGAATTGGAAATTTCCTAACAGTTCTGTAGCCTCCGGAAGATAAGTACAAACGTCTCCGTACCGATCCGCAAGACTCTACTAGACTCATTCGTGACTCGTAGAACCTATGAACCTAGGGCTCTGATACCAACTTGTCACGACCCAAAATCCCACCCCAGGCATCGTGATGGCACCTAGTCGCTAAGACTAGGTAAGTCGATTTCAATTTCATTTCAAGTCATTTTCTTTTGAAACATATAATTTAATACAAGTGTCAAAACCAAAAGCGGAAACAAATATAACAACCTCCCAAGACTGGTAATACTGAGTCACGAACTCTTACTGGATACATGTAATGATCTCAATGATCGAATATATAGTACTATTTGAATAAGAGTTGACAATACAATAAAATAGAAAGACTCCAAGGGACTGTGATAACCAAACAACTCTACCTTGAATCCTTATGATCAACACACTAACTCTGTCCGAGTTCGATTTCTCCAATACATGGATCTGTACAAAAATATGCAGAAGTGTAGTATGAGTACACCACAGTCGGTACCCAGTAAGTATCAAGACTAACCTCGGTGGAGTAGTTACGAGGTACAATCAAGACACTCACTAGTCAATTAACCTGTGCAATATAGCAGTATATAATAGTACTGGAAAACAACTAGCAATAATAGCAACAAAATCAACCAGTGATATTAAAAACAAGACAACAAGAACACCATAATTATCACTCAAAAGAATAAAGAACACAAGTACAAGCAATTAAACATGTCCTTCAAATATAAATCTTTCACATATAATTCGTTCGAATAAATACCTTCCGAATATATTTCTTTCAAATAAATATCTCTCTGTAACACCTCATTTCATAATCATAAATACGGGTCTCAACCCACTTTTATATTTTGTAACACGGGTATCAGCCCACTTTCACATTTCTACAGCACCTCGTGCCCATATTTCTATCATAACTGCATGGACAACTCACGTGCCAATAATACAATTATCATTTACTAACGACACCTCGTGCCCACATCTCATATCATAACTGCACGGATATTTCTCGTGCCAATATCATAATCATCATGCTTCCCCGGTACCTCGTGCCCATATTTCATATCACATCTGCACGGACAAATCACGTGCCAATAACATAATCCGCCCGACAATAGCCACATGCTCACAATTTCAACATGGATCAGACTATTATCAAGTTTATCGAAACAACAAGATAAGTTGCACAAGATATAATAATAAACACAAGGAGAATCACAACATTACACAAAAAATCATCAACACCATAATCCCGCATCATCATATAAAAATCATCAACATAATAACCCTACATCATCACATAAAAATCATCAGCATAATAACCCCACATCATCACTTATCATTCCTAACAATAGCCACCCTTATCACTCCTATAATAGCCACCCTTATCACTCCTATAATAGCCTCCCTAATCCCTCCATCATGACAATATCAATAGCCACCCTTATCGCCCCTATAATAACCTCCCTTATCGCTCCATTTTATAGCCTCCCTTATCACTCTGCCTACACATTATCCCGACACACATAATAACAGTGAAATGCCATCCTTATGCCAGCATAATGTTAACAATGGAATGCCACCCTTATACGCCGCATATCAGTAATCCAAATCACACAACAATTCACACAGAATATTATCACAATAACACATCATCATCAACTCGCATTTACAAATTGCCCGTAGGCCACAACCTTTCCAATGGTACAACAAAGTCAATTAATTTCGCAACAGATAGTCCACGGCTCAACACAATGTATATAAAATC
This sequence comes from Nicotiana otophora, assembly GCA_000715115.1. Lineage (NCBI taxonomy): Eukaryota > Viridiplantae > Streptophyta > Magnoliopsida > Solanales > Solanaceae > Nicotiana > Nicotiana otophora. The sequence goes on from AWOL01S0053311.1 coordinate 86,932, forward strand.
TCAAAAACAACAAAAAGGATGGGAAAATAACTCAACACAGGACAAAACCTTCTTTAATCCAAATTTTAGGTAAATATATAAACGCCTCGATTTAAACTTATTTAATTAATTATTTGCAAATGAAAAATCCATTATGTGATTATTTCCAAGAAATATCAAATCAACAAACGCACGAAATTCACATAAAAATCCAAGCTGCAATCACACAAATTATCATATAAAATACAAATTCGATAAACAAGGAATGATGCATGACAAATCAAGGATTTACTAAGTTCCAACAATTTTCCAATTTAATACATAAGGGTGTCTACGAACTTCAACCGATATAATTTGCACATGTAATCCAAGTACGTACTTGTCACCTCGCGTACATGGTTTTCAATCACACAATTTCCACATAAGACTCAATCCCTAAGGGGTAATTCTCCCACTCAAGGTTAGGCAAGATACTACCTCGACGAAACTAAACCGATACTTTAAATGATCTTCGCGAGTGAAGCCACCTCCGGATGGCTAAAATCTGAAATTTGCCCCTTCATAATACTACGATGGTCCACCACACTAAACAAATTTCTATCTACAACAATGCAATACAATTGCGCCAATATTAGTAGGATTTTTATGCTTTAAGTTATTTAGACATTTTATCAAACATCTAATGTGCATATTTTTCTACAACCTCCTTCAATGGAATTTCTTCACCTAACAATCACCTTCCATACAAATGATTGATTTCACAATCATCTCTAGGTCATTCACAATTTTCCTTAGCACATGCATGCCCAACATTTCACTCCCAACCCACAAATCTTATCAATTAATTCATTTTACATTCTCTACAATACCAACACACCTAGGTTGGGCACTTATTTCTTACAATCACCATCCCATAAGTCCTAACACATATTTCGTACATACATAATCACCATGAATTAGTTAGAGGTGGTAGAAACACCTATTTTAGACCAAATCTTGAAAGACAACTTTTAGGGTGTTCTTGAGATTTTGAAGAAATCTTATGGAATCGAATCAAAACCTTGTTGTAACTAGTGATTGAGAAGTGAAATTATCATAAAAACACACTTAAAAACTCACCTTAGGTGTGTATTGGAAGCCTTGGCCAGATTGGTGATGGAGAGAAAGCCCTAGTCTTAAAGAAATGATTTAGCTCCTCTCTCTACCCGCCCTTAGGGTTATTTAATGGGCTCCTACGTGTGCGACCGCGCACCTGGGCAAGTGATCACGCATCTAGCCTCGTACACAAGGCAGAAACTTTCAAATATACGCGGCCGCGCATCTGGGCGCGCATATGACACATGTCCGGTAAAATGGCCATAACTTTCTGTAGAAATATTCAAATGAAGAACGATTTGATGAGTTGGAAACTAGACTCAAAGGGCTTTGATTTTATAGGTAGATCACCACCTAAGTCTTTATATTTGGGTAGTTTCATGCATTTGAAGTTGTACCTTGTGTGAATTTATTTGAAACTTTGGCCCATTGTATAGCTCTCAACTTGTCTTAGTTCTAGGGATATCCTTAGACCCTAACAACATCCAATATACCTCCTACACTTTATATCATGATCAGCTAAGTTGTTCCAGTCCTTAACCTCTCGTGGAGAGGCAAGACGACACTTAAGCGACTTGTGAGCGTGTTTATGGCCTCGGATTAACAGGAATTTCGAGGGGCCTCACATCCTCCAATAACACTAGAATCACGAATCGCGCATCGATTCAAGCCCAAGAAACTTATGAAATTCTGAATTCCAACTCGACCTTGTACGTAAGTCATTGCACATATTACGAAGGTTCTTGATACCTTAAGTCGTTGAACGGGAAGTAAATTCTAAGAATGACAAGTCGGGTCGCTACATTCTCCCACTCTTAAATATACGTTCATCCTCGAACGTGCCAAAAATTATTCTAAGGACATTAAATTACTGAGTGCATTCTAACACACATAACTTGCAGGTGATTCTACATCACCGCAAATTTAACATGGATCTAACAACGCCATCTAAGTAGAAGATTACTTCTTTCATCCATACTTATAAACCTTAAAACCAATTTCTTACACTCCAAACATTCTCACAAGGCCTGATTTTCACATCAACACACGTATTAGTCTCAACTTGCTATAGCAACTCGTGCCTACGCACACATCGACTTTCTTGATAGTGCTGAAGTACTTCAATTTTTTTTTTACGGGGTGTTACATTCTCCCCCACTTAGGATCATTCGCCCTTGAATGAGAAGTAGAGTACGCCCTCAAATACATAACATAACTTATATCTTCTTTCGCACATCTCAATCTCCCACATTTTACTAACTCCCAAATTATTTTCAGAAATTTCGGCAGAGTCTTCCCTGTAATTGAGCATATCCACATGTCAGAGTAACACCAAAACAACTCCTAACAACACATCCACAATCCAACAAAGTACCACAATGTATATATCAATAACACTAATCTCAACATTACAAGCACTGTATTATCATAATGATATCTGGACATGAAGCACATCATATGTATGCCCATAACCACATCTCTGGTCTTAATAGTTGTTCATAATCGATTAAAACATCGCCAATTAACCTCATGTTAATAAAATCTCATTTAAAATCTCCACTTTACTAACAACGAGACACGAGACATGAAGACCTCATAATTATCTACCCAAATTAACGAGTCATATTTAACGCCACTTGGGCACTCACCTCGTAGGCTAAAACTCAATAATTACAACACGAATATGACAAATAAAGCACAGAGAAATTCATACAAGAATTTTTAAATAAGCCTAACAGGAATGACTCTCTATAAGTACTATAGTAAAAATTTAATTTCACAAGGGAGAATTTAAACACATAAATTTTTATCACAAGGATCTCGTCCTTATATAACTTCCATTGCGGCTTGTAGCCCAGTTTAAATATTCCACTCCATATAAAAATGTGAGGATCTCGTCCTCGACTCCGAATCACAAGTATTTTGCACATTGTGCCAACAAAAATTTTCCATTTCCTTTCTTTCTTCTTTTCAATAAATTCCACAAATAATTTTCACAACACATAATGAACCCCTGTACCAATAGAGCATATAATTCATAAAATTAAAATCAATTATTCCGAAATCACATCAAAAATACCCATTGTAGAGAGTAATAGAAAGTCACTTTTGGACTTATAGTCCACAATACCGTACAAAACAAAAATGATAGGCACGGGCTAACACCATCAAATCTCCCAATAGGGATAAACACGTGAGTGGAGTACAAATTCACAAACTTAACATATAAGGAGCATGATAGGAGATCTCACCTCGATAATCGAGATTGAATCAAAATAAGAATAGTGCTCCTCTATTATGAATTAAATTGTACCTTTAACGACACCATCTGGTGTAACGGCCTTAGCCATACCATAGAAATTATATCAACGAACCGGGGCTCCCCCTTTAGGGCGCCCTCTACCTGCCTGTCCTCCACCCCTAACTGGAGGTGCTTGTGGAGTATTAATTGGAACAGAGCTTGTAGCCTGAGTGTTCTGACGAAATCCACCTCTCCTAATTCTGGGGCAATCTCTCATGATATGCCTAATATCACTACACTCATAACAACCCCTCTACGGGCACGACTGCTTACACTGAGTCTGTGCTAGATAACTAGAATAACCACTATAAGAACCCAGTGCCGATGGTGCACTAAAAGTATTAACTGGAGCACTACGAGTACTTTGAATTGCTGACCAGGCTATTCACCTGACCGAGCCTACTCCATGATGAGTGTTTCCTGCAGAGTAAAATCCACTAAATCCTCCAGAATTTCGAGACCTCTTGGCCTCCTTAGACTCTTTTTTCTCACTTCGAACACGTTCTAACATCCTAGCAATATCCACTACTTGCTGAAATGGAATGCCAGTCTCCAACACTCGAGCCATGCATATTTTAAGATCATAATCGAGCCCCTCAATAAATCTGCGGACTTGCTCTCTGATTGTAGGAACTAACACAGGTGCATGACAGGCTAACTCACTGAACCTGATAGCATATTCAGACACTGTCATGGTGCACTGAAGCAGCCATTCAAACTCTGTATGCCACGCATCTCAGAAAGTTTGGGGAACAAATTCTTTCAAAAATATTTCCGAAAATTGAGCCCGAGTTGGTGGTATTGCGTCGGCTGGTCTACCTTCTTCATAGACTTGCCACCACTTATACGCTGCTCCTGACAGCTGAAACGTAGTAAAAGTAACACCGCTCACTTCCACAATACCCATGGTGCGGAGAATACGATGACACTTTTATTGAAATCACTGAGAATCCTCTATAGTTGTGCCACTAAAAGTAGGTAGGCTATACTTATTAAACCTCTCAAGTCTCTTTTGTTCTTCTTGCGATGCCTCTGGCCTGACCTAAGGCTGAACCGGAATAACAGGTTGTACCGGCACTACACCCAAAACCTGACCAATGGGAAGTTGCTTCTCTGGAGTACAGGTTGTAGGAGTCTGAGTTACTCCACCAATCTGTGAAATATTTGGTACTACAAAGATCAATCACGCCTGAGTTAATGTACCAAACATATTCAAGAACTGTGCTAAAGTCCGGGGGTAACAACAGGTGCTTCTGGTACCTGTCCCCCAACTGGAGCTACCGGAGGCTCCTCAACTGCTGCTCTGACAGGTGCTCCAATCGCAGCACGTGCCCTTCCTCGGCCTCTACCTCTTGCGGCCCTAGCAGTATGCACGGGAGTCTGCTCAGCTGAACCAGTAATATGTTTCCTCACAATCAGTGAGAGAATAGAGATACAAAGGCTCAAATTCCAAGATCAACAAATTCTGCATGACAGGAATGGAAGAAGTGAAAAGTTTCTAACAGTTATGTAGCCTCCCGAAAATAAGTACAGATGTCTCCGTACTAATCCACAAGACTCTACTAAACTCGTTCGTGACTCATAGAACCTGTGAACCTAGGGCTCTAATACCAACTTGTCACGACCCAAAATCCCACCCCAGGCGTCGTCATGGCACCTAGTCTCTAAGACTAGGTAAGCCGATTTCAATTTCATTTCAAGCCATTTTTTAAACATATAATTTAATACAAGTATCGAAACCAAAAGTGAAAACAAATATAACAACCTCCCAAGACAGGTAGTACTGAGTCACGAACTCTTACTGGATACATGTAATGATCTCAAGGATCGAATATACAATACTGTTCGAATAAGAGTTGACAGTATAATAAAATAAAAAGACTCCAAGGGACTGCGACGACCAAGCAGCTCTACCTTGAATCCTTGTGATCAACACACTAACTCTGCCCGAGTCTGATATCTCCAATACATGGCTCTGCATACAAATGTGCAGAAGTGTAGTATGAGTACAACACAGTCGGTACCCAGTAAGTATCAAGACTAACCTCGGTGGAGTAGTGACGAGGTATAGTCAAGACACTCACTAGTCAAATAGCCTGTGCAATATAGCAATATATAATAGTACTGAAAAATAACTAGCAATAATAGCAACAAAATCAACCAGTGATATAAACAACAAGGCAACAAGAACACCATAATTATCACTCAAACGAATAAGGAATACAAGTACAAGCAATTAAACATGTCCTTCAAATATAAATCTTTCACATATAATTCTTTCGAATAAATACCTTCCGAATATATTTCTTTCAAATAAATATCTCTCTGTAACACCTCATTTCATAATCATAAAACACGGGTCTCAGCCCATTTTTATATTTTTGTAACACGGGTATCGGCCCACTTTCACATTTCTACGGCACCTTGTGCCCATATTTCTATCATAACTGGACGGACAACTCACGTACCAATAATACAATTATCATTTACTCACGACACCTCATGCCAACATCACATATCATAACTGCACGGACAGTTCACATGCCAATATCATAATCATCATGTTTCCCCGGCACCTCGTGCCCATATTTCATATCACATCTGCATGGACAAATCATGTGCCAATAACATAATCCGCCCGGCAATGTCCACATGCTCACAATGTCATTGATTTGTCATGCCTCATTCCTAGTTTGTCGAGTTTATATTTTATATGATAATTTGGTGTAATTGCAGCTTGGATTTTTATATGAATTTCGTGTATTTGGTGATTTGATATTTTTTGGAAATAATCACATTATGAATTTTCCATTTTCAAATAATTAATTAAATAAGTTTAAATCGAGGCGTTTATATATTTATCTAAAATTTGGATTAAAGAAGGTTTTATCCTGTGTTGAGTTATTTTCCCATCCTTTTTGTTGTTTTTGAGATTTTATATACATTGTGTTGAGCCGTGGACTATCTGTTGTGAAATTAATTGACTTGGTTGTACCATTGGAAAGGTTGTGGCCTACGGGCAATTTGTAAATATGAGTTGATGATGCTGTGCTGTTGATAATATTCTGTGTGAATTGTTGTGTGATTTTTGTTATTGATATGCGGCGTATAAGGGTGGCATTCCATTTTTGCATTATGCGTGCATAAGGATGGCATTTCACTGTTGTTATGTGTGTCAGGATAATGTATGGGCGGAGTGATAAGGGAGGCTATTAAATGGAGCAATAAGGGAGGCTATTATGGGAGCGATAAGGGTGGCTATATGAGCGATAAGGGTGGCCATTGATATTGTCAGGGTAGAGGGATTAGGGAGGCTATTATAGGAGTGATAAGGGTGGCTATTGTTAGGAATGATAAGTGATGATGTGGGGTTATTATGTTGATGATTTTAATGTGATGATGTGGGGTTATTATGATGATAATTTTTATATGATGATGTGGGATTATGGTGTTGATGATTTTTGTGTAATGTTGTGATTCTCCTTGTGTTTATTATTATATCCTGTGCAACTTGTCTTGTTGTTTCGGTAAACTTGATAATCTCCAACATTTTTCTAATTTAATACATAAGGGTATCTACGAACTTCAACCGATATAATTTGTACATATAAAACAAGTACGTACTCGTCACCTCGCGTACATGGTTTTCATTCACACAATTTCCACATAAGGCTCAATGCCTAAGGGGTAATTCTCCCACTCAAGGTTAGGCAAGATACTTACCTCGACGAACTAAACCGATACTTTAAATGATCTTCGCGAGTGAAGCTACCTCCGGACGGCTAAAATTTGAAATTCGCCCTTTCATAATACTACGATGGTCTACCACACTAAACAAATTTCAATCTACAACAATGCAACACAATTGCACCAATATTAGAAAGATTTCTATACTTTAAGTCATTTAGACATTTTATCAAACATCTAATGTGCATATTTTTCTACAACCTCCTTCAATGGAATTTCATCACTTAACAATCACCTTCCACACAAATGATTGATCTCACAATCGTCTCTAGGTTATCCACAACTTCCCTTAGCACATGCATGCCCAACATTTCATTCCCAACCCATAAATCTTATCAATTAATTCATTTTAAATTCTCTACAATACCAACACACCTAGGTTGGACACTTATTGCTTCCAATCACCATCCCATAAGTCCTGACACATATTTCGTACATAAATAATCACCATGAATTAGTTAGAGGTGGTAGATATACCTATCGTAGACCAAATCTTGAAAGATAACCTTTGGGGTGTTCTTGAGATTTTGAAGAAATCCTATGGATTCCAATCAAAACCTTGTTGTAACTAGTGATTGAGAAGTGAAATCATTATAAAAACACACTTAAAAACTCACCTTAGGTGCGTATTGGAAGCCTTGGTTGGATGGGTGATGGAGAGAAAGCCTTAGTCTTGAAGAATTGACTTAGACCCTCTCTTTATTCGTCCTTGGGGTTATTCAATGGGCTCCTACGTGCGCGCCGAGCATCTGGGCAAGTGGCCGCGCATTTGGCCGTGCACACAAGGCAGAAACTCTCAAATATGCGCGGCCGCGCATATGACAAATGTCCGGTAAAATGGCCATAACTTTATGTAAAAATATCCATATGATGAACGGTTTGATGTGTTGGAAACTAGACTCAAAGGGATTTAATTTGATAGGTAGATCACTACCTAAGTCTTTATATTTTGGTAATTGCATGCATTTGAAGACGTACCTTGTGCGAATTTATTTGAAACTTTAGCCCATTGCATAGCTCTCAACTTGCCTTAGTTCTAGGGATCTCCTTACACCATAACAACATCCAATACACCTCATACACTTTCTATCATGATCAACTAAGTTGTTCCGGTCCTTAACCTCTCATAGAAAGGCAAGACGACACTTAAGAGACTTGTGAGCGTGCTTATGGCCTCGGACTAACAGGAATTTTGAGGGGCCTCTCATCCTCCAACAACACTAGAATCACGAATCGCGCATCGATTCAAGCCCAAGAAACTTATGAAATTCTGAATTCCAACTCGACCTTGTACGCAAGTCATTGCACATATTACGAAGCTGCTCGATACCTTTAGTCGTTGAATAGGAAGTAAATTCTCAGAATGACAAGTCGGGTCATTACAATCCTCATATATATTGTGAAGGAAACCACTCGTGAAAATATTATCAAAATATTTTCGAGAGCGAGTTATGTGCACTAACTCAATCTTATGTGTGGAATATATGTGATATTTGTGGTGGTCAAGATGATCACTTTTATGATTGTGCTTGTATTTCTTATCCTCTCCCAACCCCTTATTATGATGGTTCTACATTTTCATATGAAGTTAATAGGAACAAAGAACCTGGGAAAGCTGACCTGAAGGAGATCAAAGATAAGTTGAAATGCCTTGTGGACAATATGATGAGAAACCCCTGTAGATACAAAGGCAAGAGGTAACTATTCACTACTTGGAGGCTAAAGCGAATAAAGTAATTGAACCTTGTAAAGAGCAACAAGCTTACATTGTAGATAGTAGCCAAGAAGAGCATGAATTGGCTGCAGAAATTGACATTATAGTGGAGGAGTTGAGAGTAGAATATGACCAAACCAACCAACTAGAATTTGATGATGTCGATGTTGAAGAAGTGGTATTGGAGTCAACTAAGGATCTTACAGATATAATTTTAATTGATTCTAGTTTGTGGCAAGAAGAGGAGGTCGATAACAAGTTGAATTTTCAGTTTGAGCGCATTGGTCCTCACGCCAATCATTTTTCGATATTGTGTTCGAAAGGAGGTATGGAAATTGATTTGTATGAGCCAATGCAAGAGTCAAACGAAGAGGTGGATGAACCCTATATTCTAAAATTTTCAATGCCGTCTAGGCAAGGCGACACTCATCGGTTGAAAGCCAAAAAGTGAATAAAGAATCACTTAATTTTTAGCTCGCAACAATTTGTATCACCCCAAGAGCATGATCATAGAGCAGAATCAAAACTTGGGGTCCAATTCATAAGTTCAAAGTGGAGGCAAAAAGTGATTCTCTTCGTGCCGCGATGTTAAATCAAGCGCTTGTTGGGAGGCAACCCAACTTTATTTTTTTTTATTTTTTATTCTTTAGTTTTTATTATTGTATTATTCTTGTAGTGTTGTTTTTGATTTCTCTAGGAGCATGGGAAGCAAGGCCATTGGAAGAAAGCAAAAGCAAGTGAGATGGTTAGAACTAAGTGTGGGGTGCCCTCACAAAGAACCAAGTATGAGAGAAGTCTGAGTACCCCATGAGCTGCTAATGCTTCGGCCTTTGGCCTACCAGGGAGTTTCTTTTGCCCTCTTGTATTTATGGATGTGAATTAGGGACAATGCACAATTTTAAGTGTGTGGTGAGGAGATTGTCTGGGTGACTTTCTATGCTATTTTAGTTGTGTTAGTTTAATTGAATATTTTTTTTAGAAAAATAAAAAAGATTGGTCTTTTCCCGACGATGGATCTATTAGAAAGTTTTCTTGAGGGTTTAAAGTCTAACAAAAAACACACACACAAAAAAAAAGAAAAATCCAAAAATTTATCTTTTATTTTTGTAGGCAGTAATAATCCCCCGTGATTTTGCTTTGTGCCTCGGTTCTTTTCCATGGGATGTAGTTTGAACTAGGCCATAGCTTTTCCTTATTTTTAGAGTAGAATAGGATTTAGGAAATAAAAAGAAGGAAGATGAGATTTCTAGGCGCCTTTTTGACTTGTTTGATAGTAGCTTATTTAGGCTCTAGCATGTGTAGTAGCTTGCCTATGGTTTGAAAATGCTTATGATGCCTTGTTGAGTAGATAATATGTTATTGACGCCTATATCTCATTTTCTTGGCTTGTGTCACTTTATGCTTGATGCTTAGTATTTTGTGGCTCAATGAACACTTGCAATTATTTGAGAATCGGAATGGAATCATCCTTAGTGAGCCATGTGCCATGTGTGGTGAGAAATTATATAGTCTGTGTCATTGCATTAGAGTCTAGAACTTGCCTGACATATGAGTTGAAGCAAAATTTTAGATTTTGCTCGGTTTGAAAAATGATTTAGGCTTTATTTGATCCTTTTGAACTTAATGCTTACCACACATAAAAATTATCCCTAGTCAACCCTTTTGATCCTATAGACATTTATTTGGTAACCACATTACAAGCCTATACCCCTTTATTCTTAATTATCATTATTTTTATCCTTTTACCTCTTAAAACACTTTAATTGTGACATGAGCGCTAGAAGAAGTAAGGACTAAGTGTGTGGTGACTTGCGAGTGGAACCAATAAAAGAAAGAAGGGTGCACTTATTTTGTAAAGTAATACACCACTAGCGAAAACTGAAAAAGGAAAAATAATAGTAGGAAAAAAAGAGAAGAAAAGAAGGAAAACTCTAGATGAATAAATTATTGTCTTGTTCTTGCTAGTAGTGCTTAAAGAAAGAGGGAATATATTTGGAGTGTGATCTTATTTGTGAAATTGAAGTGGATTGAAAAATTTGCATTTAAAGTGATGTGTTAAAGTGCTTGGGAGGATGAACCACTAATCCAAAATATATCTTACCCTTTCCTTAGCCCACGTTACAGCCATGAAAAAGTCCTAATTGATTTTAGATTGAGCAAGCCTACATTAATAGAGGTTTACATAATGGGCAAGCCCCTGCTACTTTGTGCATGCATGTGACTTATTTGTGAGAGGAATTTCTTTGATTTATCTGAGTCCTTAAAATATATTTGAGCATTTGATTCGAATGTGTGGATTCAACTTACTCTTTTGTTCTTGTTGTGAGGGAACATGATTTCGCAAGGGATAGGTGTTTACCGAAAAAATTGGATAACGTTAGATTTGTGTATGGTTCTAAGGATATGCGATACAATTCGATATAAATCGCGTAGAGAAATGGAAATATGTGTATTGTTGACTGTGAGGATGAAAATAATAAGCGAAAAGAATGAATAAGTAAAACAAGCACAAGGGGATAACTATCAATATAAGAAGTGATCTTCTTTTTTCGGGCTCCATAGCTTACAAGGATTCCCCCTTTTATAGAAGAGGGTCATTACAAAAAATAATAAAATAAAACATATAGTGGAAGACCCATGATGACTTATCTCTTCCTTGATTCCTGCCAAGATTCTCTCTCTTGGTGCGGTTGCAACAGCTCTTGTCTGTGAGCTCGATACTAGCTCGAACTCATTACTTGGTCGGGCCCTTTGGTCTTGGATCGAGTTCGACCTTCGAGATGGGCGTCGCGCATTTTCGACCTCGAAGCAGTGCCTTGCGGATTGATTCGATCACGGGCTCGATAGGATTATCGAGCCGCCTCCTCGAGTGACCTTTGGGCTCGAGGTTCGTTAGTACCGACCTCAGAGCTCACTCCCAAAATCTCATTTCAACTTTTTAACATTTTAACTCGATCGAACGTAGGAAGGCCGAAATCTATTTCGACCGTATACAGATAGTCCCCTCGTTTCTTGGAAAAGGATGTGGTGAGAAACGATATGATTTCCCAGTAGCTCGATTAGATATACACTAATGTTTTTATCGATCCCGACCATGACGTATGTAATGCTCGATCATCTTATGCGTCTTTACGGTCCCCGACTTTATCGAGGATACCCGAATTATTTCTTCCCCTATGGGAATTGCCAGTGTACCTTCGGTCCATGGTGACCGGAGAAGATCAATCAGTAATGAATACGGTAGGGCCCGCCTGTCTTTTCAACGAGGCCCAACATGCTTTGAATCGGGTAACTTCTGATGGCATTTTTGCCGCTTCTTTTACACAGAGTTGTAGGTAATTCTAATGTTTCTCCTTTTGTTTGCAGACTTCGATGTTGCATAACGAGGCTTTTCTCCAAATCAGGGAGGAGCATGAGGAGATGGCTGAGTAGGTATTCCGAATGTTCCATGATAGTGAAGATGAAAAAGAGATAACCACTAACGATCCGATTCTGCAGGTTCGGCAGAGGATCGACCAGATCAGACGGTTTAATTCACAGGTAGATGCACTGCTGGCCTAGGCAGAAGAATTTAAAAGGTTTATGGATAACCTTGCCTCAAAACAAGGAAGCCGTTGAAGCTCAGTTGGAGCTGTCCGATGCCCAACTTCGATATGCGAAAGAAAATGCTTTGGGGCTGATCGAAAAGATGAAAGAGCTTCAGCATCGATGGATTTGGCCACTTTAGATAAAGCAGATTTGGCCAAAGAACTCGAAGTGGCCAGATCTGAAGTGGTCGAGGCAAACAGATGAGCCGATGCCAAAGTGGCTCAGTTCAGGATCGATATCGAAGTTAATCAAGCCAAAGCAGTGGGCATGGTCAAACATGCAAAGTGGCAGGCTCGGAGAGAGGCTCTCGAAGGGGTCAAACATCAAGGCTTCGATATTGGGGCCGAGATTGAGGTTTCTAGGGCGGAGGAGAACAGAGCTCGGAGGTTGGCCTTTCCTGAGGAGGACTTTGATGACTTGGGGGAGTTTGAAGATGAGGACGATGCCGAGAATACGGCCTCCGATGAAGATTGAGTCATTTAGGGCCTTAGGTCAATCGCTGTGTTCTTGTGATACCGCTTTCGGTTTTTGTATAAAGAACTTCCTTTCGGAAGAGTAGCCGCCTTTGTACAAAAAAATTATAAATACAAATCTTTCTTCTTTTTAAAGAGAAATGGCCTTTCAAACTAAATAGATAGTTTGAATTTAATTCTCCGTTGCCTTCGGGCCTCGTGGGTAGTCCCCTTTACTTTATCGGGCTCGAGCGTCCTTCAGCTTTAATAGTCAAGTGTTTGTTTTAATTCGAAGAAATGAGTAGTTTTGTTTGAAATAATGTAGCCCGTAGGCATAATAGTCGAGCGAGTGATTTCTCAAACTCGAAATAAAGGTAGCCCATAGGCTTAGCAGTCGAGTGAATGATTCAAACTCAATGCAGTGTAGCCCGTAGGCGTAATAGTCGAAGTAGCCCGTAGGCTTAATGGTCGAGTGAGTGATTGTTCGAACTCGAAATAAAGGTAGCCCGTAGGCTTGGCAGTCGAGCGAATGATTCGAACTCGATGCAATGTAGCCCGTAGGCGTAATAGTCAAAGTAGCCCGTAGGCTTAATGGTCGAGTGAGTGATTGCTCGAACTCGAAATAAAGGTAGCCCGTAGGCTTCGCAGTCGAGCGAATATTTCGAACTCGATGCAATGTAGCCCGTAGGCTTAATGGTCGAGTGAATGATTGCTCGAACTCGAAATAAAGGTAGCTCGTAGGCTTGGCAGTCGAGCGAATATTTCGAACTCGATGCAATGTAGCCCGTAGGCTTAATGGTCGAGTGAGTGATTGCTCGAACTCGAAATAAAGGTAGCCATGGCAGTCGAGCGAATGATTCGAACTCGATCCTGTTTGCATAATAAATCTTGAACATAGAATATCGGTAAAGAAGAGAGCTTTCTTTGCAAGTCATTATACATGGGTTCATGTTTTGCGTCAAGGCTTGGGTCAACTATATAAGCATGGTTCGTTTTGACCATTTGGCCCTTACGACGTTTCCCGTTGAGACACTGTTTGTCATGAAATAACGAAGTAACTTCCTTTGCACCGAACTTGATAATCATCACAGATGCATTCAATGATAAAGCCCCTGTGTGTACGAGGTTGATTTTAAAGAGGCCTCGGATACTCAGCAGTAGTATCGTTTCCGCTATATGGCTGGTATTGATCTCTTGTCGACTTCTTCTTTTTCGTAATGGATCTAGAAGTCAACTGGTCATCTTCGACTCTTATTTTGGATTGATATCGANACTTTATCGGGCTCGAGCGTCCTTCAGCTTTAATAGTCAAGTGTTTGTTTTAATTCGAAGAAATGAGTAGTTTTGTTTGAAATAATGTAGCCCGTAGGCATAATAGTCGAGCGAGTGATTTCTCAAACTCGAAATAAAGGTAGCCCATAGGCTTAGCAGTCGAGTGAATGATTCAAACTCAATGCAGTGTAGCCCGTAGGCGTAATAGTCGAAGTAGCCCGTAGGCTTAATGGTCGAGTGAGTGATTGTTCGAACTCGAAATAAAGGTAGCCCGTAGGCTTGGCAGTCGAGCGAATGATTCGAACTCGATGCAATGTAGCCCGTAGGCTTAATGGTTGAGTGAGTGATTGCTCGAACTCGAAATAAAGGTAGCTGGTAAGCTAGGTAGTCGAGCGAATGATTCGAACTCGATACAATGTAGCCCGTAGGCGTAATAGTCAAAGTAGCCCGTAGGATTAATGGTCGATTGAGTGATTGCTCAAACTCAAAATAAAGGTAGCCCGTAGGCTTGGCAGTCGAGCGAATGATTCGAGCTCGATGCGATGTAGCCCGTAGGCGTAATAGTCAAAGTAGCCCGTAGGCTTAATGGTCGAGTGAGTGATTGCTCGAACTCAAAATAAAGGTAGCCCATAGGCTTGGCAGTCGAGCGAAGATTAGAGCTCGATGCGATGTAGCCCGNAAACAGGTCCGACTTCCTGGTTTCGACCTTTAACAAATCTAACGTTATCCGATTTTTCTGGTAAACAGTTTGGCGCCCACCATGAGGCTAAGGGTAACAGTGATCGTTTGATATAAATCTAAAGTACATGCCAGTTTGCAACTTCAAATCAGCAATGGCTTCACCTATCGACCACGAAGCCGGCCTTCAA
>AWOL01S0053311.1:108754-159252 GCA_000715115.1 Nicotiana otophora
ACCCAGACCCAACCCACCCAAAGAAAAAACCAAAAAGAATGAGGTAATTAATGATGGCTTTAATTTGCTCACGAATGGATGTGAGTGAATAGAATGATTACAAATCTGCAAGACAAGAGAAGTGTAAGATTCACACTTTATTGAGAGGCAGAGGGAATGTTGGTCTTTGCAAAAGTGTATTTTTGATGTTTATTACTTAACCAAAATGAGATATAAGAAATATCTTCCAACAGTATATATGTCAAGCCTTGATATAACTTTATTAGTTAGGTTACTCCCTTATTTTTGTCCAACATTTTCTCTGTTGAACTTTTCTCAATTATATATCAGATCAAAAAATGGAAATGGAGTCATGTGTTCCTCCAGGTTTTAGATTTCATCCAACAGAGGAAGAACTTGTTGGATACTACCTCAAGAGAAAAATTAACTCCCTCAAGATTGATCTTGATGTCATCACTGATATTGATCTCTATAGAATGGAGCCATGGGACATCCAAGGTATCATTCTTTAAATATTCAACATTGACATGATCTTGTACGTAACCAATATTGTACTTGTTTTCTTAACACATGCAGATAGGTGCAAACTGGGATATGAAGAACAAAAGGAGTGGTATTTTTTCAGCCACAAGGACAGGAAATATCCGACTGGAACTAGGACAAATAGAGCTACAGCCACTGGATTTTGGAAGGCAACAGGAAGAGATAAGGCAGTATTATCAAAAGAGAAGATAATAGGGATGAGAAAGACACTTGTTTTCTACACAGGAAGAGCTCCTAATGGAAGGAAAAGTGATTGGATTATGCATGAATATCGTCTCCAAACCTCCCAACATGGGCCTCCTCAGGTCTGTTTCATTAATCATTTCCTATTTGAAAAAGCAAACTCTCTCTTCTACTACCTGAAGTTGAAAATTGATGAAAATATGACCAACTGTATCAAATGGTACTTTATATTTTGCTTTTTATAAAGTCACTGTTTCACTATATTCTCATGTGAACATAGTTAATATTGTGTCACACATGAAGCAGTATATAGTAGTATTACTCCATTATTTATGACTTAACTTTCTCTGTTTTCCATTTAAATAAGTTTGTTTCTTTTGTCAGTGGACTCTCATCCAATTATTACTTACTTGGCATGTCAATCAGGAATTAAAAAGAAACACATAGTTACTTTTTTTTGTTTCTTTGAGGTCAATTTTTATGTTGGAAAAAGGTTTCCGGAGAACAATAAGTATATTTTTAAACGACAAACCTTCTTCACTTGTTCTCTATTGCATGCATGTTATCTATTGTTTTATAAAAATAATACTAATATGTATATATCAAGGAGTGTATCTTCTTCATTACCATCTAATTTTTGAAATGCACTGATCCAATTAATTTTGATTCGCGTCGATTATACGGCTCATTAAAGCGAAATGCTTACTTTTTTTTTATTCTAAAGCCTCGAACTCATGACCTGTAATTAAAGTTGGAGGTATCTCATCCATCCATAACAATCCTTGATCGTAACAAGGAGTGCAACTAATTGAACTAAAGTAAAAATATGTCTAGTTAGATTGTCTTGCCACCACACAAAAACTTAGTCTTGATAAGAAATGTTGAGATATAATATAAATAAGTAATTAAAATTGTGCTCTCTCACGACTTAAACTTTCAGATGAGATGGTCACACACTTCAACAAGAAATAATAACTATGTGGTTATAATGACACATGATTAGATAATTATGGATCAAGAAGAATTAGTTTGGAAAAATGATTGTTACCCCTTACTTCTTTTAACTTAGTACCTTGCTGACCAAATTGGAATTTGATATTGACAGGAAGAAGGATGGGTAGTATGCAGGGCATTCAAGAAGCCAACTCCAAACAACAATCCAAGTTTAGAATCATGGAAAAATGCTTCTGCTTATAATTGTATCAAAGGAACCAACACAAGTTATAGACCACCTTCAGAAATGCCAAGTCCAATGCATTATAATCCATTCAACCAAACATCAAACTTAAATCATCAATTCCCTTTTAATCCATCTCCCCATCATCATCAAGATCTCATCTCTATCCAGATACTTGGATTTGAAAATCAACTAGTTGAACTCCCACAACTTGATAGCCCCACCATTTCAACAAGTTTGGCTACTCATGAAGAAGAGAAGAATAGTTATGGGAGTAATTGCCAATTTTTTGATATGATTGAGGCACCATCTTCTTCTTATTCTTTCCCTAATCTTCCATTAGTCGATGATGATCAGAATCGTATGAGCCAATTGCTTCAATGTTACCCTGATTTATAGCTTTCATTATATGGGGGAAAAAATAATCTTCTATGAATAATCGTAGAGATTTGTATTAGCCAAAAAAAGGGTTCGTGAAATTTGGTTGGAGTTAAAAGCAGATGAGTATGAAGGAAAAAGTTCAAAATATAAAAGGAAATGTGGAAGCTGCAAGGCACGTTAAAAAAGGTGGCCTTTGAGAATTTTTAGTTGTTTAATTAACTACCTATTGACTGTTTCAAGATATTCTACAACTGTGAATTGATGTTATATGTATCTACGTACTGATCGGAGAAGCTTTAATTTTTTTCCTTTCAATTTTATTCTTCTTTCCTTGAGTTTTCTCTATTATGAAAACTTGGATGTTTATCTTTTGCTAAAGCTGATATACTAAAATCTACTTCATATTTAATCTGCTTTCATGACTATGGTGGGTGATTTATTTGTATCAATATATACTTGTCCTGACGAGAGATAATAAATACTTAATGAAATAATTAAGATGAGTAGGATACCAGTTTTATAGATAAAGTAATAACAATAATAATGATAATAGCTATGGCCATTCCGTTTTTTTAATTATTATTGTGCATCTCCATTTATGTTTTACAAGTTACAAGTCAAGATTCACATATATAAAGCAAAAAATTAAAATAAAATTTTGTTTACCCACTAAGAACCAATTTAATGTGTGAATCACCAAGATGTTTTTGCAATTCATACTTGTAATAATCAGACCGGTCGTATTGAGTTCTCTAACCTCATTTTCCTATTTGAGATTTTTCGTAGGTTGGTTTGATAATTATGACTTATGGGGATGGGTGGTTTGGTTTTCGAGGGGTTCAGAGAGTTATTTGGAACACTTAGTTTCTAGCTAGAAACTTAATGTTGGAAGAGTTGACCATGGTCGTTACTTTGGGTAAACAACTCCGGATTGGTGAGTTGAAGATTCTAATAGGTTTGTATGATAATTTCAAACTTATACGTATATTTGGTTCGGGTCACGGATGGTCTGGGGTTAATTCAACACTTTTAGTTGAAAGTTAAAATTTTAAACTTAAGAAAGTTTGAGATTTTTTGTTTGATGCTTAATTCTTGGTTTTGAAGTGGTTTTTGGTATTTTGAGCCTTTTGGACGAGTTTGTATAGGGTGTACAACTTGTTAGGATGTTTGGACAGAATCCCGGAGGGCTTGAGTGAGATTCAGGATAGTTTTCGAGCATTTCAGATTGAGTTTGGATTGCTTATTTTCTGATGCATAGCAGTGCATCGCGATCACATTGAAGAGATTTGGGGTCCAGGGTCTGTGTGCTTCGCAACGCGTGGAGGGGCTTAAGATCGCTAAGGAGTGGCTTGTAGTGATTAGCGATCGCGTGAAGGACATACGTGATCATGTAGAAGGTTTAGCTGGGGAGGTAAATTGTGCTTCACGATCGCGATTAAATATTTCTGGCAGAGGGCTTATGCTTCGCGATCACGTAGCTTGGTTATCGCGATCGCATGAGTAATTGCTGGCAGGGTTATTTAATGTCCAGATTTTGGGATTTAGCCCATTTTTAATATTTTTGAGACCAAGACTATGGAGGAGGCGGTTTTTGAGGAGAGATTTACCCCAAACTTGAGGGTAAGTAATTATTGCATTACAAATAAAATAGAATTCGGAGTTTGAATTCTTATAACTGAGCTTTACCATACGATCTAGAGTAAGAACAAAGAGTGACAGTCCTAAATGCCCTGTAGCCTCCTGTTTATAAGTGTGGTGCACAACACACCCATAAATAAGACTCTACTAGACACAACTTGTAGACTCCCTAGGACATAACTACTTTGATATCAAGTTTGTCTTTACCCAAACCGAAGGGCCGCGAAGGCACCCAGTACCTAACTCAACGGAGTACCAGCGTAACGTATCTTTCTTATCAACCTATGTTGGGTAAATGAGCCGAAAAGGCCGTCATGAGATAACCAGAATAAAACATAAGAGAATGCTTGATATAGGACGACCCAACATGATATACAAACTTATACATATGACATACGGGCCTATAAGGTTGACATGATCATTTGTACACTCAAAACATAGGCTGACAAAGCCATATAAGTATCCATATACATGACATCTGTCTAAAAGCCTATAAGAGTACATAAATATCATAAAGGTCTGGACAGGGCCCCGCGAGAACGTTTGGCAACCCGAAGAGCCAGTGGATGGAGCAAGGGGAGCTAAAAGCGAAAGAATATTTTGTTGAAGTTTTCAGAATAAAGTGATAGACACAAATACTAGCAGGAGAATAAGAAGAGAGTAAATGAAGCATTATGAGTAAGATGTGATAAATGAGTGATAAAGGTAAATCAAATTATGACAGGATGACAGAGTCTATAGTCAAGTAAAGGAAAAGACAAGAGGAGACAAGCCTTGAGACTATAAAACAGTATAAGCCATAAAGTTATATCCTCACTTCTAAAAATGAGTTGGTGACTCCAGTGTGATTACTAGAAGGAAAAGTTTGACCCCCCGGAGTAATAGAAATTTGTATGGGATAGTAAACAAGAGAAAAACAAACATGAATTAGGGACCGAAGGATTTGATAATAGTCGGCATCATGAGAATTTCAAAGATCGCGTCCGGCAATAATAGAATGGACAACGGAAGAATAATCTTTAAAGGTCATTAAGGAAGACACTTCCCTAAAGAAAGAAATGTGAACAGAGTTAAGCTTAGGAGACTAAGTGTGCCAGTTACACTATGTGTCACCCTCGTGCATAAGAAATTCAGTTATCCTTGGTACATAAGGGTTACCACAAAGCAAGTAAGAGTCCGTGAATATGTGAAAAGACGCCAGATGAAAAGGTAAAACATTTTAGGTAAATCTTCATAGAATTAATTGTTGGTACTCCCCTAAAGGGGGATGATGGTGTGATGTGGTATTAAGTCGAGGTTAAGTGGTTCAGGTAACTATGGAATGGTAAAGCAAGAATGTGGTAAAAGGGCGAAAGGGATGAGGTTGCATTTATTCAGATCCTACAGACATGTCATGACTCCAGAACATTATGAAAGCACGATGCCAGGGAGAGGCAGTAAGAGTTCCCGGCCAGGACGTTATTGATAAATAAGTGCGAATGGACACATGATACATCAGGAGCTAGTACGAGAGGTAAGTTAAGACATAGTACATATCCGAAGAGAGATTATGCGGAATATAGATATGAGAATAGACCAACGAGTAGTTAGTAGTTTATTCAGGAAGAACCTAGTTATGGCTAGACAAGAGGATACAGACAAATCAGCATATCGTGCATGATAAACGTAGTGAAACTCAACATAGGGAATTCGGTGTCATAGATATGATGGCATCGTGATCCATGAGAAATATTCAGATAAGAGTTGGGGTAGTTTAAGGTATCGTATAAGTGTTATGCAAAACAAAACATCAAAAGTAATATTCGAGATCATATGGATTGTCTGGAATTCTAATATGTGTGGGCATTAAGATAAGCCAAGTATTCATGCAAAAAAGTGGCAGAACGACCAGGAAAAGTAATTGCATATAATTAAAGACAATTGAGAAGGCACGAAAAGAAATCTATGATGCTAGCAAGTTAAAGGAAGGTTGCGAGTAGTATAAATAAATATGTGTAGGTTAAAAGCTAAAGTATGATGGAGCGACAAGGTTTTAGGTAGATATGAGTAAGGATAAGAAAAGGTGAGTAAGAAGGTGACGAGAATAGGTAAGACCTAGGGATTAAGCCCATCAAAATAAGAGAGCTGATGGTTTCCATAAGTTATAGAAATCTCAGTATAGCCTGAATAAACGTAAAGGAATCTAAGACTAGGAGAATTTAGAAGAGATGGAATGCTGCCCTGATAGTAGAATAAGGGTGTAATTGTGATATATAAGAGGATGACGTTTATGCCTTTGATTGAGTAATTATTTAAAGAAAAGGGATTTCATGGATGGCACGGGATTAGAATACCCCCCATAAGATGAATCACATTGGGATGCTATGAAATACAATTATTGAAATATAGTATCGTCCCTAGGTGGATCAGGAAAATCACTTTAAATGTCCCCCGATGAAATGTGAGCCCTAGTGACAATGTATTACATAAGAGGTTTCAAGTTTTCAATGGTAAATTATAGGTCAACATTAAGGTGAATCAGCAATAGATGGATAACAGTTACAAAGGATGAGAAGATATTAGGCTGCCATTCTTAAGATGAACATTAATGAGGAACCATTAAATAACTTAGATTTATACATATATGATAAATAGCGAGAGAGTAATCTAGAGTTGGGTAGAAGACCTCGGTAATAACAAACCAAAGTAAGTGATATGGTATAGTATGACCTACCTAGATGCAGTAACGCCAAGCATAGATAACTGAGGCTATGAAACAAAATATAGCAATAGTAGTAAGTTTGACAAAGTACCGAGCAATGAACTTCAATGCACCTATAGATGCCTAGAGGGACAACTTGTCATATTTCTGTATATGTTCACAAAGTGAGGCCTCGAGATTAGCTAAAAGCTGGAGGAAAAAGGAGAGAAGAGTCGCATAGGCGCATATACAAGGACAGACTCATACATGCTGCATGGAAAAAGGTAGCAACAGTTACGAGATTGGAAGAATTCCGACCACAACTCGTAGTGTGAGAAGGAGGCCTAAAGGGGGGAATGCCCTGGCCTTTGGATTTACTCACAGAACAGTTTCATAGATGGAAAGGACAATATTAAAGTATTAATAAAAGCTATAGTTTATGAGACAGATAAGCGCATCAGTCAACATTCGAGGACGAATGTTCCAAAGGGGGGAATGATGTTACACCCCATGTTTTTGTACGTGAGTGTACGTCGTAAGTCAATTGATGTAAACTCAAAAATGAGATTATATTTGGAAGTATATAAAGTAATTTAATTGTGTTACCTTGGAGGTTACAAATATGTAAGATCATGAATAACAAATACCAAAGAGGGTTGGAAAGCTTAGAAGCTAAACGACTCGAAGAAAATAAGTTTCGTCGAAAGTCGACAAGTTTGGAATGTTATAACATGTAATTTTGGGGTGAGACTAGGGTGCTTAAAATGATAAAGAGGTTATGTTATGAGTTATTTTATTCGTATGATAGTCGTTTGTTACGTTTTGAAGTCAAGCGAGTTGTGAAACAAAAATTGGCAATGGTCATCACAAGTTACATTCATAATATGATGAATATTAGCTCAAATGTAGCTGAACGTTTCTCCTAATATACTTGGAATTAAGGGATGATCCACATACAAAATTGAAAGTCTAGTATTCTAGTTTCCAACACATTAAACCGTTCATTGATAAGATATTTTAGTAGAGAGATATTTGCATTTTCGCGAGACTACACAAGCAGCTCCCATGGTACCCACTTAGGTAGTGGGTGATTCTCCAACCTTTAAAGATTGGGGAAAGGCTCATTTAGGGTCATTTTTATACCCAACCAGACCCTATACTCTCTAAAAACACTCTCAAAGTAGTATCCATGATTCCAGAGTGAAAACCAAAGATAAAAACATGAATCTAACGCAAGCAATCCTGTGGTGCTTCCTAGATCGTAGTTCTTCAACTTGGGGCTAATTTGGAGGATCTTTCAAAGTGATGTAACCTCAGATTTCGTGTTGTTCTTGTTGATTAAGGTAAGAATCAGTCCCTCCCTCATATATATTAGAGTTTAAAGGAGAAATACAAGTGTTTACATACCAACTTGAACATAAACGTTGATTCAAGAAGAGAATACAACTCCTATAGTGTTGTGGTATGATTGAGGGTTGTTGTGGGATACATCAGCTGGTATTTTAAGTTGTATCTACTTTCTAAGGTATGTAAATCATGTTCTTGATTGTTCTTAAGGTTAATCATGTGTTGGTTGAGTTGTTTGAGTGAAAATCTACAAGATAGTAATTGACATGGCATAAGGAATTGTTATCTTTTTTTGTGAGTTGTGTTGAGGCGATATATATAGTTTGTTGTGGATGAAAATTGTCATAAGTAGTTTTATTATGTGGTGTATGCTGTTGTTAAGCTTATCGATGTGCTAATTCAGTTGATTGAAGAAGATAACATGAAAAACCAAGAGGTTGACGATAATGGTTAAGGTGTTAGGCGTGTGGACTATTTTTGAAGATTATTGTTATGATGTTTTGGGCTGAAAATTATATGGTAAGCATAAGTATGATGTTATAGATGTTGTAGGAAGATTCATGGAAAAGGAATTGGATTCAAAGCATATTTTGTTAATCGTAAATCGAGCTTGCCGCTCAAAATGGTTGTTAAAGTAATCAGAGAGCTTATTGTGAATTATCGTTGTTGTTTGGGATGTTTGGTGGCTTTTAGTAACTTATGGGATGTAGTACAAACAGGGGAGGTGATGTCTGTTTTCTTGTAGAATATTGGTTTTGACATATGACAGTTACAACACTTATGCGATGACGACGAAGTCAGTTTCCTCATTCTAGACGTAAGATCATATTGAGCTTGGTTGACGATTGGAGAGAAGATTGCAAAGGCATTTTAAGGAACTTCCTTCTTTATTTTGGCATGATATAAAGTGAAATCAACATAAACGATACACTATTTCAATACGGATCTACTCCTAGAAACTAAGGGTGTCCATGTTGTTCTTTCCTTTTAAAGTTGTTCTAAGAAAATATGTATGATCCTTGAATCCTATTGAGGTTCATATTGATAGTATGGATGTCCGTAATGTTAATCAAAGGTGCTACGACCTTACATCACTCTGAAAGGTTTAGAATGTGATTCAATGAGTCCAACATGTATTATATATATCTATATCTATTTTACTCTACTGAGCCACACTATAGTCGATAGGGTACGACACCTATTGTTCAACCACTGATCAGTTGGGTTTACTGAACTCCACGTTGCCAGGTACGATTCTACCTAGCCTGATGATGGCCGGGTACGTTTTTACCAAGCCTATTACGGCCGGGTATGATATGATGATGATGCCCACAGAGGCGAATGTTTTTAAATGCTTATGTGTATATATATGTATCATGCATTTCATGTCAGTAGACCTCAGAGGTACTCAGATGTTACATGTTGTATCTTCTCTATCTCTCTTTACATTACTGTTCTTATTTATGCTTTCCTGCCTTACATACTCGGTACGTTATTTGTACTGATGTCCTTTTTCCCTGGGGATGCAGTATTTCATGACTGCAGGTCCTGATAGACAGGTTGACAGTCTTTCTAGTAGGCTATCAACACAACGGAAGGTGTTGACGCACTCCACTTGCTCCGGAGTTGCCTATTTGGTCAGTATGCTTTGGACATGTATTGATTGGTATGGCGGGGCCCTATCCTGACCTTTATGACATTTATCTACTCTTAGAGGCTTGTATACAGATGCTTGTATGGCCTTGTCGGCCTATGTTTTGAGTGTACAAATGATCGTGTCGGCCTTATAGGCTTGTATGTCACATATATAAGTTTGTATATCATGTTGGGTCGTCCTATATCAAGCATTCTCTTATGTTTTATTCTGGTTATCTTATGACGGCCTTTTGGGATCATTTATCCAACATAGGTTGATAAGAAAGACATGTTACGCTGGTACTTGGTTGAGTTAGGCACTGGGTGCCCGTTGCGGCCCTTAGGTTTGGGTTGTGACATGCGACTTCCCCTTCGCAATTTTGAAGTCAGCAAGAATTAGGCTTTTGCGAAAGATCCAGCTTCATAATTGCGATGTCTTAGTCACAATCGCGATGTCTCAGTCGCAATTGCGATAATCATTGAGGCTGTCAGGGTTCGCAAATGCGATCCCTGGTCTGCAATTGCGAGGGTTCGCAAATGCGAACCCTGTGTCGCAAATGCGACATCTGCAGCTAGTAATAATTATTGGGAGACGAGATTTTTTAACATATTCTCTCATTTTAGAACCCCTAGACTCGGTAGGAGGAGATTTGGAGAGAGGATTTTCGTCTACAAACTATGGGTAAGTGATTCTAATCTATTTCCAACTATATTCCATCAATATATCTTAGATTTAACATCATGTGAATCAAAGTGAAAATTTGTGAAACTTTGTCAAGTTTTTGAAAAATAAGAATTTGTATTTTGAGAGTCGATTTGGGCTCGTATTTTGAAACTAATAATATATATGAACTCGTGGGGTTATGGGTAGTCGGAATCTACCCTTGGACCCCAGTTTTGACTGGGCGAGCCCCGTGTTGACTTTTTGGGAAAAGTGTAAAGATCATAATTTTATCTATTGTAATTGATTTCCCTTCCATTGTTTGATGATATTAAGTTATTTTTGTTAGATTTGAGCCGCGTGGAGGCTAATTTTATGGGAAAAGCTATTTTCATGGGTTGAGTTGGCCTAACTGGGGTAAGTATCTTGCCTAGCTTTGTATGGGGGAACTACCCCTTAGGATTTGGGATTGATTGTGTCATTTGTGCTATGTGAAAGCCATGTACGCAAGGTGACGAGTGGGTACACGAGTTATATGTGGTATTTGACCGGTTTAGGCTACTCAGATTCTTTCCATGCTTTTATTGAGTTATCATATCATGTTCTAAATTCTCATAGTCAATCTATTTTATTACTTGTGTTAGTCTATCCTTACATGCCTTGAATGACTTTGTTATCACTTGTTCAACATCTTACTTGATATTTTGCTCTTATGCTTTAGTTGAACTTGTTGCCTCTTCCATTGTTACATGTTAACTCTTCCATTGTTGATTGCCATTATTTGAAGTTATCGATACATGTTGTCTCTTCTATTGTTGATTTATTATTATTTGAAGTTATTGTTACATGTTATCTCTTTCATTGTTGATTATCATTATTTGAAGTCATTGTTACATGCTATCTCTTTCATTGTTGGTTCCTTATTTGAAGTCATCAATATATGTTATCTCTCCCATTGTGAGTTATTCTTATTTAGTATCGTGGTTAAACATTATCCTTCTCATTGTTGAGTTATTGGTGTTGTAGTTGTGAAAGTCGTTAACATATTGAGGCGCAATTGTTAATTGTTGAGATATCTTTCTTGTTGAGAAATTTACATTCATTGTTATTGTTGATATTATTGTACACATTTTGGTGGAGCCATAGGCTATAGTTGTGAAAATATTGATATTGTTGATTATTGGTATGTTGTACATATGGGCACTTATGGTGCACGTTGTTATTGTGATGTGATATTGATGCGCATGTGGCGGTATAAGGATAGGGGTTAATGTGCATGCAGCGGCGTAAGGTGGGACTTATGTGCGTGTTGATTGTAAGGGAATTACATGAAGTAGCGCGGCGTCATAAGGTGGGCTAAAGTGTGTGTAGCTACTTTGGAAAACATATTTTCAAAACTATTTAAATGTAAGGCTCACGTGGAAGTATAAGGAAATAGTGTGATTGAAATTGAGAAATGTAAATACGAGATGGTACCTCGGTTGTGATTCTTGTTAGATACGAGGCAGTACCTCGGTTGTGATTCTTATTGTGCATGAGGCAGTACCTCATTGTGATTCTTGTTGTTTATTTCATGTTGCAAAGAGTTTTTGGTGGGAACACTTCTTGTTGTTTTGTTCTTCCTTGTTCCATTAGTTATTGTCCGTATATGATCATTGTGGTTCCCTTTAATTGATTCACTTATGTTATCTCCTTGCTTACAATTCCGGTATTAGTTTATGTTATTAACTTGTTTCGTATCAGTTATTTTTCCGCCTTCCATTATTTATCGTTATTATGTTTCATACTGTTTATTATGTCCTAGTAGGTGTCTTGACCTAGACTCATCACTACTCTACCGAGGTTAGGCTTGATACATACTGGGTACCATTATGGTGTACTCATACTACGCTTCTGCACATCTTTTTGTGCAGATCCAGGTACGTCTGCCTATGCCGGACGCTAGAGGTTGAGTGAGTAATTGCTTTTGGAGACTTCAAGGTATACCTGCTGGATGTCCTCATACCTCATAGTCTCCTTCTATTTTAGACATTCTACTGTTTATTTCTTGTTTCAAATAGTATTGTATATCGAGACTATTAGTACTTTATTGTAGAGCTTATGACTCCACTCCACCAGGTTTTGGGGAGAGTATGGGTTGTTGTACTGTTGAGTTTATTATTATTGTGTGAATGTTTTATTTAAAGTTCTTAGTAGTATTTCTCTACTTCTCTATGCATGTTAGGCTTACCTAGTCGTAGAGACTAGGTGCCATCATGACATCCTATGGAGGAAAATTGGGGTTGTGACATCAAGAGACTGAAAATTTAGCCAAAGATGTATTTGCAATAAGCTAGGTCGTGTATTTGTGGGCTTTGGATAGAGAAAATATGAATTGGCAATTCTATCCAGGTCTGAAGCCCGTTGACCGCACCTGCGGAAGAATCATCGCAGGTGCGGCTCAGTAGATGCGGAACTCTTCTCGCAGATGCAAGTTTTGAGGAATCCTAGCTACTACGTAGAAGCGGACATTTAGCCGCAAATGCGAAAATTAAAGCGCATGTGCGATCATAGTGGAAACTCAGCATTTCTGCAGATGCAGACTCAGCATTTCCACTATGTATCCTCAATTCAGTTTGGACATTATCAATGTCACTAATCCATCAAATCTCAATGTGCCCTCACAAGAAAGAGAGAATCCCACACTCATAAAATGCAATTCAAAACATAAATGGGATATCAAATGGAAAGAATTAACTCTCTCTTACAAAGATGTTCAAATGCACACAAGTAGTACCATAGGCTTACCATTCATGTATTTCTCCACTAATATAGACACACTTGGTTCAAAATCAATTAGGACTTAAAGGGTTGTAGTTTAGGCTTTTGGTTAAGGTAGGGCACAATTTTGGTTAGAGTGACTCAAAACCTCCCTAAGCAATACAATTTTTAAACAATCAAAGTACACTTCCTTCAAAACCATTTTCACCCTTTCTTCATTTTTCATTTCATCACCTAGTCTTCCATTTATTCACAATTCCTTATTTTTCCTTCCTTTTTCTTCTTTCCTATATTATTTTCCTTTTTCAAAAGCCAAGGAAGGTTCCACTATATATATACATATTTTTCCCTCCTTTATCTTTCTCTTAATTTGATGCTTTGATATTGTTTAATGCTCTCGTTGATTCTATGTTTCTTCCTCCTTGTATTGTTACTCGATTCATTGAGAGGGTGTTTAGTCTTACATACGAGTACTATTCCATATGTACTAACGTCTCTTATGCCGGGGGAGCTACATCTTTAATGGATGCAGGTGGTTTCACAGCAGGCGGCATTGATCAGTGATAGTAGTGCACCCTCTTCTTAGCTAACTTGGTGAGCCCCACTTCTTACTGGGGTCTTGTACCTTTTGTTCATTATGTATAGCATTTTGAGGTATAGCCGGGGCCTTGTTAACGGCACCATCATATAACTCTTTTGTATCCATTAGAGGCTTCGTAGACAAGGTGTGGGTTGTATCTTGATTTTGGGACGTCAAACTAGAAATGTTGTATATGTATCAGATGTTTCCACTTCTCAACTACGAATATGTAATGTATTTTTGGGAATTGTAAATGAAGTGACTAAGGATAATGAAATTGTTGTCACTCATGAAATCCTCTCATTGTGTAACTAATGGTATACATCCTCACTTTATTCATAGGCAAGGCTAGGTAGAAGACATCAAGTAGGCTTGCTTGACAGGGATATCTCGAACGAGCACCGGGCTCGCTCTCCAAGGTTGGGATATTACATGGCTCGAGGAGATGATCTTTATGGAGGCTTAGAATTGGTAGCAATTTATTACTTTGGGTGCTACAGAGATGGATTATTATTGGGGAAGCATTTGGGCAGCGAAGGATGAGGAAGGACATGGTGGGAGGTGTCTCGCGGAGGTTGAATTGCTAGAGTTTGAGAAGTTTGCTTCAGAATATGGTTAACTCAGAGTGGGAATGTTAGTGTATCATATAGATTTCGTGGTAGGAAGGCCACACGCTTCCAGAAAGCTTGGTGCGTTATGGTCATGGTGGACAATGACTAAGTCTACGAATTTCATTTGGAAAGGTGGCTACTGTACTGAGGGAGTTTGAACATGATGGAAAAGGATTTTGCTTGGAATGGAGAGGGGTGTGAAATCTTGATTATCATTTTGGATACAACATGACTTCGCATTTTGGAACGCATAGTTGGACCATCAGTTGATGCTAATGGACTGTTACAGCTGGTGGACGAGCATGGGCTCAGGAGGGTTACTCATTTCGTGGTATTTTTAACTAGGGTAATGTCATTGAAAGATGCCGATATGGAATTACACAGGTGGGCTATCTCCTGTGGGCAGGCTAGCAATTGCGTGATTATTGATGAAGTTCCTACGAAGAGTTCTACTTTCTACCCAGTGGGAGGCTGATAATTCGGAATGTTTTATGAAAAGTTTAATGAGAGATTACGAGAAAATTTGCATGTAACGCTGCAAGATCATTGTAACTAAGGAGGAGGAGTTATTGCGAGTTCTGGATTTATGTGATTTCGCCTTAAAGATAAGTGAGGGAGTCCACTATCTATGATTGGGTCATGCGGTTGTGTGCCTTGGCAGTATTGGGTTATTGGTGCATTGGTAGATTAGTACGAAGGAAAGAAAACATCAAGGGTATTTCAGGAAAGGAATTTAATGTACATGTGCTACATTTCACCTTATCGGTTCGTGCGTATATGTTAGGATGAGTCAAAGTTTATGTTTCTTGTAGCTGTNGTATATATATTTGGTCTTAGGATTTTAGCCCATGTTCATACTTTCAAAGCACTTAGGGAAGTGGGATGCCAAATTATAGATCAATAAAGAACAAAAGGTTAAACCATGTAACATGGTTGCCAAAGAAAATGTTAAAGGTTCAAAAGAGGTTGATGTAACGATCCGACCGGTCGTTTTGAACTCTAGCGTGTCATTCAGCGGTGTGAGACCCTGAGCATCTTCACTTCAGGTATTATGACTTGTACGCATGATTGGAGTTTAATTTCGGGAAGTTTGGAGTTGATTTTGAAAGCCAGATTCTAATTTTGAAAGCTTTAAGTTGGAGGAATTGACTATAGTGTGATTTTGAGTAAACGACCTCAGAATTGGGATTTGAAGGTTCCAACAGGTTCGTATGATGATTTTGGACTTGGACGTAGGCCCGGATCGGGTTTTGGATGACCCGACAGCATTTCGGCGCCTATTGTAGAGGTTGGCATTTTGCAAGAATTTCATGAAAAATTGGATTGAGGTGTATTTCAATGTTATCCATATCCGTTTGGGATTTATGAGTATGGGAATAGCTCCATATGGTCATTTTGGTATTGGGAGTGTGTCCGGGTATGGATTTGGAGGTTCGTAGGTCATTTCGGGGTCTTTTGGCGAAAGTTGGAACTTTGAAGGTTTTTGAGAAGTTTGACCGGAAGTGGACTTTTTGATATCGGGGTCGGATTCCGATTCCGAAAGTTGGAGTAGGTACGTAATGTCAGTAATGACGTGTGCGCAAAATTTGAGGTCAATCGGACGTGATTTGATAGGTTTCGGCATCGATTGTATAGGTTTAAGTTCTAAAGTTCATTAAGCACGAATTGGGGTGTGATTCATGATTTTGATATTGTTTGATGTTATTTGAGGCCTCGAGCAGGTCAGTGCTATGTTGTGGGACTGGTTTGTGTGATTCGACGGGGTCCTAAGGGCCTCGGGTGTGTTTCGGGATACTTTCGGATCGTTTCGGGCTATTTTGGACTGTTGTTGCTGGTATCTAGTTTCCTTCATTGCGAACGCGAAGGGTGTCCCGCATTTGCGAAGAGGAATTTGAGGCAGTTGGGTTTTTTGGTCTTCGCGAACGTGAGGCAGAGGTCGCGAACGCGAAGGACTGCCTAAGGAAGCTTACGCGAACGCGACACAGGAGTCGCGGACGCGAAGAAGAAACCAGAGTGGGAGCCTGGAGTACTTTTGCCTTCGCAAACACGGAGCTACAGCTGCAAACACAGAGCGGTGGTGTCTGCAGCCTTCGCAAACGCGAGGCTGTGATCGCGAACGCGAAGAAGGGCCTGGCCTGAGCAGATTGTTTAAAAGTCGGGATTTGACCATTTTCCCTCCATTTTCATTTGGTTGGGCAATTTTTGGAGCTCTTGGAAGGGAGATTTTCATCATCTATGTCAAGGTAAGTGATTCCCACTTATTACAAGTTAACTACACAGTTTGTATAAGGATTTAGACATGAAAATTTGTAGAAATTTAGGGTTTTGAAGAAAAACCTAGAAATTGGTATTCTTGGAATTTGATCACAAATTTTGGCATGGAATTAAGAGTAAATCATATCTTTGAGTTTTTAATGTTATGGATAATGTTTATCTTCAAAAATTTTCGGAATCCGGGCACGTGGGCCCGAGGGTTTGCTTTATCGATTTTTCGTGCAGAGTCGAAAATTGTTATAAATTGATTAATTATGAGTGTTAGAGTATATTTTAATTAGGTTGCATGTTGTTTGAATAGTTTTGGATCGGTGGTCATCGATTTAAGGTGTTAGAGCGACATTGGAGCCGGTTATGAAATTTAGGAGCGAGGTAAGTCTCTTGTCTAACTCTGTGAGGGAAAACTATCCCCTAGGTGTTGTAATTGATATTTGCTACTTGTTACGGGGGCTACGTACGCACGAGGTGATGAGAGTCCGTACATAGCTATATTCATGTTATTATCCGGGTAGACTCAGGTTCATGCCATGCTATAACTGTACTATTTCAGTTGTCTCTTTCCTATTAGATTCCTTATTACATGCTAAAATTTGAGACGAGACTTGAGTAGAGCAGTAGACTCGTTAGTTGTAGAGATCGGATGAACTTTATGACTTGCCATAGAATAATTGTACTCCTCTTACTAATTTCCCCCGCGTTACACGTCCTCATCGAAGGGATTTCCCCAAAGCTTTCCTAAAACTCACCTGTCCCTTCGTGAGTGGGGTTAAGGACCCGTCAAAGCTTTCTTATTCTATTGGGAGTGGGCCATTTGCTTTGGTAGGATAGATACATCTATGGTTCGTGCCGTTCGACCCTCGGCAGTGCGCACACTTTATGGGATCAGGTCGTTCACCTCGACAGGATTATTTACCACACTCTCATAGGAGCGAGCCATTCTCTTTAGCAATATATATATATATATATATATATATATAATAGATGTATCTATGGTTATATACAAGATTATGATGGGATCAGGCCGTACGCCTCAACATTTCTGTAAAACCCTTCAAGGGAATCGTGCGTATTAATTGTACAAAGGGCCAGTGTATCTGGGAGTTTTCCGGATTTGAATTATGGCGACCCATCTGGTGAGGTCCATTGTATATATATATATATATGTACTCCGGGGGAGGAGGTGACTGCTAATCGAGAGTTGAGTTTATTGTTGAGAGGGGGATTGTACCACATATGTATATTTATTTAATTCGCGTATTTATTCTATCCCATAGCTGTTTTACTTCTTACGGTATTTGCCTTAATTGACAACTAGTAAGCGTCGATGTAGACCCCTCATCACTACTTCTCTGGGATTAGGCTAGATACTTACTGGGTACACGTTGCTTACGTACTCATACTACACGTGCTGCACATTTTTATGCAGGTACATATATGTCTAGAGGCCATGTGAGGGCAGAGGCGTGTATACATGCGGGGACCTCGGTGAGCTGCATTCCATTTGTCGACCCGCAGCCAGTAGAGTCTCCTTTAGAGTATTTACATTTTTCCTATCCAATTTGTATTCCGGATAGCTGCTGTATTTTATTTTATATTCCTAGTTAATGCTCATGCACTTGTGACACCGGGTTTTGGGATGATTATGGGTTGTTCTATATTGAATTTGTTAAAAGTATTATTATTTAATCTGTAAATCCCATTCTTTACTATTTAAATTGAAGGTAAAATATGATTTCAAATATAATAAGATGAGAACCCAATTAAATATTTATTGTTGGCTTGCCTGACAGTGGTGTTCGGCGCCATCACGACCTTTATGGATTTTAGGTCGTAACAGCTTGGTATTAGAGTGTTAGTTTCACTTAGGTCTCACGAGTCATGAGCGAGTCTAGTAGAGTCTTGCGGATCGGTACAGAGATGTCTGTACTTATCTTCGAGAGGCTACAAGGCTATTAGGAGCACTTCCCTTCTTGATTCCTCATCGTGTGGATTGATTCTTTGAGGCTTGCACCTTTATTTCTTTCCTATTCAATCTTATGCGATGTGAAGCGCTTGTTATAGATTTGAATCAAAGAATTATCATGGTACTACAGAGGTGGTGTAGGGTGTCTCTGCCTACGTGTTTGATGGGGCTATTACCGTCGCCTTACGGAAGGTCGTCCCTTCGTTGCAGCTCAATATCAATATTTCCTATGGTTTTGAGATTTGACATTGATTGTTATGATGATTCATGCATTATTATCGCAATGTGATTGTGTAATGATAGGATGCCTGTCTATGCGTCGAGGCAGTGAATTACTTGAAAGGAGGTTTTACTCAGTGCATGATTCAGAGGCTCAGTGTTTTATTTCCAACGGAGGAAAGGCAATCGGGCTATGAGTGTTTGGGTTGATGGAGTAACGAGACTTGGTATTTTGAGCGTGGTGGAATTTTCATCTGTGATGTGGTATCGTCGTCCTTGTTGAACGCGTTAAGGTTTGCCGATATTATGGTCTTCTTCAGTTTGCCTTTAGGGCAGGGTGTTGTGAAGTCGTGCCTGACATGCAGTTGTCAGAGATAACGGAGTGTAGCGGTTTCAGAATCGAATTGGTACTTCTAGTATTGATGGCTCGAGAAAGGTGATCTTTTAAGAGGTTTAGAGTTGGTGGCGACTCATGTGTTCGGATATTACAGAGATGGATTCGGGTTTGGAGCAACAATTGGACAGTGAAGGACGAGGAAGGATATGTGGGAGGTGTCTTGCAGTGGTTGAATTGTTAGGAGGTCAAGTGTGAAAAGTAGAAGTCGAGGAGCTGCTTAAAGGAGAGGGTTTGACCAAAGTGGGAGAGTGGCAGATTAGCATATGGGTTCTACGGTAGGATAGCCACACACCTTGAGGGATGCTCAGAGCAACTTGGAAATCGTGATGGGTAGTGACTAGGACCATGGATTTTATTTGGATGCAACATGACTTCGAGTTTGGAATGCGTTGTTGGACTTTTAGCTGATGTCAATGGGAAAGAAGGAACCTTGGCGGGTCCCAGGGTTATGTAATTGTAGCTTCAAGCTAAGTGAGAGAGCCCCACCATCTATGATTGGATTGCATAGTTGTCAACTTGTGCGGTTTCTGGTTATCGGTGTATTGATGGGTTATTACGACTAAGGAAAGAAAACATCAGTGGTAACTTTAGCAAAGGATTTGAGGAATGTGTGCTGTCTTTGGCCTTATCGGTTCATGTTCAGGTCTTGGGTAGATTGAGAGTCTATGCTTCGTATGGGGATGTATAAGGAAAGGAATTCAACCGGTTGCTTCTTGAGAAAATGTTCATGTTGTAGCAGGGCCTAGGAGTTTGATCATAATTGGGAACAAGTCAGAGTGGGTGACTCTCAACAATGGTTCTAGTGGGTTCAAAAATTCAAAGTGCGGTGCCTAAGGATTTAGAGTCCGTGGTACGGTTAAGTATCGAGTTTTGGTAGCGGATTATGGAAAAGGGGACTTGGAATATTCTATGTTGTCTAAAGTCTGCGGTGCAGCATCGGAGGAACGGGAGAAAATAACTTTGGATTCATGGAGGAATTTTCAGAATGGTTGTACCAGTTGAAGATGCGAATATGCGCATAAGGAGGGTATGAGATGATTCGTGGATTTTGGAGACAACGTGGTCTCGTGAAATAAGGTCACTCAAGATGAGTGCGGATTTGGGTTCATGATATTTTGAATGGAGATATCATTATTTCTAAGGCAAGTCCCGAGTAAATTAGAAGAAGTGGCTCAGTTGGTAATGGTTGAATCAGCACGGTTATGGCAGTAGCCAGTTTCTCCAGCATGAAGTTATACAAATAGTTTGTGGTTGTACACTTGGGCTTGAGCGCCACCACAACTTGGTTGATTTGGGAGGTATTTGATTCGTATGGCTGTGTTATGTAAAGGGATTTTCGGAAGAGTTATGGCAGTTTAGATTACGACCTGAGGTTGTATTTTCTGTAGTTTGGGAATGAGGTTGCGTGTTGCATTTGTTCTTCCGAAATGAGCTAAGTAAAAGGTTTCTATATGATGAAGTGTTTATCCTATTAGTGGATCAGGGGTTATTATGAAATTTTGGTACTCTCACGTATTGGCATGTTAGGTGCAGTTAGCGGTATGGGAAATTAGAAGCTGAGGATCAAGGTTGTGGTTCGGTGTTGACAAGAATGTCACGAGCTCGGATAAGCAGTGAAGAATTCAGATGTTTAGAGTAAGTTGATATTGTCCTTAGCATCACCTGAGATCGGTGTCCTGTGTAAGAGGCTCTGTGTACAGATTTGCAGCTTCTTGATTCGCTTTACAGCATTAGTATGATCGGTGATATGGATGTGCAGACTTGTTACCTGGTGCGGAGGGTCGTGGGAGTGTATCCCACAGAAAGATTGTATAAGTGCGACATTTAATCACTTGATTGATTAGAGATGTATGGAGATTGTGGTACTATCGCTAATGTGAGAATTTATGCCTGAAGGGTGCTCGGTTCATTTGGTTTTGGAATGTGAAAGTTTGTTCCGGATTTGACGGTTGTTCTTATGTGTCGTTAATAGGTCATTGTGGGTCCTTGAGAGGCTATTTAGCCAAACATGGTATGATCAGAATTGGTTTGAGGTCCGTGGATGGATCTAAATGTGAATGTAGGCTCCATATTAGGTTGAATGTGCTCATCTTAGCATAGCATTTGTTTT
This sequence comes from Nicotiana otophora, assembly GCA_000715115.1. Taxonomy (NCBI): domain Eukaryota; kingdom Viridiplantae; phylum Streptophyta; class Magnoliopsida; order Solanales; family Solanaceae; genus Nicotiana; species Nicotiana otophora. Next base: position 129,914 of record AWOL01S0053311.1, read on the forward strand.
CGGAAGGGTCTTCGGGCCTTATGTATTATTCCTGTCGTCAGCTATTCCGTGTAATCTATTATACCAAGTGGGTTGTGAGGTGGTTTAATTATTCGCACTCGTATTGAGATCCCGTATGGTTTGTGGTATTATGTGAGCATGATGGCTCTGAGATGCAGGTAATATATCGCACCTTAGAATTGCTTGAGTTTTGTAGCGCGTGACACTACCCGTCTCCCCAGGATTTGTATTATGCACTTGGCATGCTTATAGTTGAAATTCGGGCTTTACATGTGTATGACGACTCAATGTGTGTTTTCTTTAGATTATTATGTGTGGATTGGGTGGCACGCCGCCACGGATATATTGATTGGGTGGCACGCCGCCATGGGTATCATGGTTGGATCGGATTGCACGCCGCAATGGTATCATGTATGGATCAGGTTGCACGCCGCAACAGTGTGTTATAGAGTACAGTTTCCCCATATCTATTGTTGCGTGTTTTGCTTTTCATTTCCTGAGGAAGGTTCATAACATCCTTTTGGTTATTTAATTAGTTACGTAGGTTGAGTAGTTCTTTCCAGAGTTCGTTTTTCCTTTTGTATCACCTTTGAGTTTGTAGCTTGTTGGCACATTGTGGCATCATACGAGATTTTTGGCAGTGCCTGAGGTGGCTTAGTCCTGAGTAGCTTGTATTGGGTGAGACGGGATTATTGGACCTGGGATCAGTGCGATCAGATTTATATGAAGCATATTAAAGAGTAATATTACTATTCAGTCCAGAATGAGGTAATGGTTCTTGTCGGGAGGAGAGACTCCACAAATTGTGATTCGGCAGGTGTTTATGAGTTCTACACATATTCTCTGTTGTGGCAGTATTGCAAGAGTTGGAACATGACTTATATGGGTCATGAGGTGTGTTGTGAGCATCAGATTCGTGGGATTTCGGCTGTTATTATCAGGGGATGTTATTATGGTCATGTGAATTATGCGGTGCATATTGTGGATTCTGTGAAGGTATGCAAACATGTATTGATGTATCGTGTAGTGATTAATATGGTTTTCGTATGTTGGAAACAGACCTGGTAGAGGATTGCAGATGTTGGAATTTGGCTCTAAGGCTTATTTGACTAGATAAAAGGGAGGATTTTCAGATTTGCTCGAGCAAATGTACTCAATTGGGTTATGGTAGCACGGTTAGGTGCACGAGGTCTTAAACAGTGATTTCAGACAAATCCAGAGCAATTCTTAGCACGTTCGCGGACAAACGTATGTTGAAGTGGGAGAGAATGTAACGACCCGACCGGTCGTTTTGAGCTCTAGCGCATCATTCAGCGGTTTGAGACCTTAAGAAAATTCACTTCAGGTATTATAACTTGTACGCGTAGTCGGAATTTAATTTTGGGCAGTTCGGAGTTGATTTGGAAAGAAACATTCTAATTTCGGAAGCTTTAAGTTGGAGGAATTGACTATAGTGTGATTTTGAGTAAACGACCTTAGAATCAGGATTTGAAGGCTCCAATAGATTCGTATGATGATTTTGGACTTGGACGTAGGTTTGGATCGAGTTTTGGATGACCCGGGAGCGTTTCGGTGCCTATTGTGGAGGTTGGCATTTTGGAAGAATTTCATGAAAAATTGGGTTAAGGTATATTTCAATGTTATCGATGTCTGTTTGGGATTTCTGAGTCCGGGAATAGCTCTGTATGGTGATTCTGGTATTGGGAGCGCGTCCGGATGTGGATTTGGAGGTCCGTAGGTCATTTCGGGGTCTTTTGGCGAAAGTTGGAACTTTGAAGGTTTTTGAGAAGATTGACCGGATGTTGACTTTTTGATATCAGGGTCGGATTCTGATTCTGGAAGTTGGATTAGGTCTGTAATGTCAATTATGACTTGTGCGCAAAATTTGAGGTCAATCGAACGTGATTTGATAGGTTTTAGCATCGATTGTAGAAGTTGAAGTTCTAAAGTTCATTAAGCTCGAATTGGGGTGTGATTCATGATTTTGATGTTGTTTGATGTGATTTGAGGCCTCGAGCAGGTCCGTGTTATGTTGTGGGACTGGTTTGTGTGATTCGACGGGGTCCCGAGGGCCTTAGGTGTGTTTCGGGATGGTTTCGGGCTATTTTAGACTGTTGTTGCTGGTATCTGGTTTCCTTCATCGCGAACGCGAAGGGTGTCCCGTGTTCGCGAAGAGGAATTTGAGGTAGCTTGGTTTTTTGCCCTTCGCGAACGCGAGGTGGAGGTCGCGAATGCGGAGGGCTGCTTAAGGAAGCTTACGTGAACGCGATACAGGGGTCACGAACGTGAAGAAGAAAGCAGAGTGGGAGCCTGGAGTAGTTTGGCCTTTGCGAACGTAGAACTATAGCTGCAAACGCAGAGCAGTGGTGTCTGCAGCCTTCGCGAACGCGAGGCTGTGATCGCGAACGTGAAGAAGGGCCTGGCCTGGGCAGATTGTTTTAAAGTCAGGATTTGGCCATTTTCTCTCAATTTTCATTTGGTTGGGCAATATTTGGAGCTCTTGGAAGGGAGATTTTCATTATCTATGTCAAGGTAAGTGATTCTCACTTATTACAAGTTAACTGCATGGTTTGTATAAGGATTTAGACATGGAAATTTGTAGAAATTTGGGGTTTTGAAGAAAAACCTAGAAATTGGTATTCTTGGAATTTGATCACGAATATGGGCATGGAATTGAGAGTAAATCATATCTTTCAGTTCGTAATGTTATGGGTAATGTTTATGTTCGAAAAGTTTCGGAATTCGAGCACGTGGGCCCGAGGGTTTGCTTTATCGATTTTTCGTGCGGAGTTGGAAATTGTTATAAATTGATTAATTATGAGTATTAGAGAACATTTTGATTAGGTTGCATCTTGTTTGACTAGTTTTGGATCGGCGGTCATCGGTTTGAGGTGTTAGAGCGGCGTTGGAGCCGGTTATGGAATTTCGGAGTGCGGTAAGTCTCATGTCTAACTTTGTGAGGGGGAAACTATCCCCTAGGTGTTGTAATTTATATTTTCTACTTTTTGCGGGGGCTACGTACACACGAGGTGACGAGAGTCCGTACGTAGCTATATTCATGTTATTGTCCGGGTAGACTCAGGTTCATGCCATGCTATAACTGCACTATTTGAGTTGTCTCTTGCCTATTAGGTTCCTTATTACATGCTAAAATTTGAGACTAGACTTGCGTAGAGTGGTAAACACGTTATTTGTAGAGATCGGATGAACTTCATGACTTGCTATGGAATAATTGTACTCCTCTTATGAATTTGCCCCGCGTTACGCGCCCTCATCGAAGGGTTTTTCCCAAAGCTTTCCTAAAACTCACATGTCTCTTCGTGAGTGGGGTCAAGGACCCGTCAAAACTTTCTTATTCTAATGGTAGAGGGTCATTCGTCTCGGCAGGATAGATACATCTATGGTTCGTGCTGTTCGACCCTAGGCAGTGCCCACACTTTATGGGATCGGGTCGTTCGCTTCGGCATGATTATGTACCACACTCTCATGGGAGCGGGCCGTTTGTCTCGGCAATATATATATATATATATAATAGATGTATCTATGGTTATATATCAGATTATGATGGGATCGGGCCGTACGCCTCGGCATTTCTGTAAAATCCTTCTAGGGAATCGTGCATATTAATTGTACAAAGGGCCAGTGTATATGGTAGTTTTCCTAATTTGAATTATGGCGACCCATCTGGTGAGATCCATTATATATATATAGGTACTCCGGGGGAGGAGGTGACTGCTAATCGAGAGTTGAGTTTATTGTTGAGAGGAGGATTGTACCATATATTTATATTTGTTTAATTCGCGTATTATTCCGTCCCATATCTATTTTACTTCTTACGGTATTTTCCTTATTGGACCACTAGTAAGCGCCGATGTCAACCCCTCGTTACTACTTCTCTGGGGTTAAGCTAGATACTTACTGGGTACATGTTGCTTACGTACTCATACTACACTTGCTGCACATTTTTGTGCAGGTACATATATGTCTAGAGGCCATGTGAGGGCAGAGGCGTGTATACATGCGGGGTCCTAGGTGAGCTGCATTTCATTTGTCGACCCGCAGCCAGCAGAGTCTCCTTCAGAGTATTTACATTTTTTCTGTCCAATTTGTATTATGTACAGCTGCTATATTTTATTTTATATTCCTAGTTAATGCTCATGCACTTGTGACACCGAATTTTGGGATGATTATGGGTTGTTCTGTATTGAATTTGTTAAAAGTGTTATTATTTACTCTATAAATCCCATTCTTTACTATTTAAATTGAAGGTAAAATATAATTTCAAAAATAATTAGATGAGAATCCAATTAAGTATTTATTGTTGGCTTGCCTGAAAGTGGTGTCCGGCGCCATCACGACCTTTATGGATTTTGGGTCGTGACAGTTGACTAGAGAAAATATGCAAGGGTAGGAAATTTAAGGCTATAGAACGGTTTAAGGAAGGCCTAACATCAATTTTCAAACTAAGTTAGTCTAGAATTTCGCCTTGAAGCACATTCCGGGCAAGTTCTAGACTACAAATCATGCAAAAGAACTCACAATAAACCTCACCACACATGGCACATGCGAATTCTAGTGAAATATGTATCCAAAACCCAATTGAAACAAATGAATTGAAAAAAGTTGCTCATAGCCTAAATAAACTATTTAGTGAACTTAAGAGCCAAATATTGAATCTAAAAGTCATAACAAGAATCATTACTTCAATATCTTTTCTTATTCAAAAATCAAGAATTCATATGCCAAGGTTTAAATCATGATGGTACCAAGGAAGTCAGAAATTGTCCATCGGACAAACGTTCAAAACTCAAACCACTTTTGCTCCTAAATTAACTAAAACTACATCTAAACTACAAGACTAATTCCCTTAAGAAAGTCATAATTCCATCCATCATAGGGAAACTTTACCCGGTTCAACACAAAAATATTCCTCGAAAATGAACCGTAGCATAAAGAAACCCAAGAAGATTTATTGAAAAGAATATTACTACTAAAGAGATAAGAATTATATAAACTACAAACTACTAAAGAAAAGAAAAGAAAATAAAATAACAAAAGCGACAAAGACTAAAGGAATAAAAAAAATAACATGAACTAAAAACTACTAAAGGAATAAAAATAAAATAACTAAAAAATACTAAAGACAATAAAATAACAAAAGCGACTAATCAGAAACTATATTAATCACAAAATAAGCCTGGCAAGGGCACACAATATCCATACAAACTCATAAGCCCGACAAGGGCATAAGTCAAGAAAATATATATAAATAAAGTGTGCCACCCCCTAACCAAAATCATTGCAGTATTGTCACTGCACAATATCAAAACAAAAGCATAATAGTTACAGGGGCTCCCTGAAATAGGATTCAGTCGGAGCCGGAGGTGGAAGGAAATTTGAGCTCTTCCTCCTCATCACCATCAGAGTCATTTGAACCACAGAACGACCTCAGCTTATCCATCATCTTGTTCAGGAGTTTGCTCTTTTTCTTTTCGTGCTCCCTGAACTTTCTCTGCCGCTTTTCAATCTTCCCTTGCCGACGCCACATATTTTTAAACCTCTTGTTCATGGCCTCCATCTTACCCGTTATTACTTTTTTTCTCTTTGACCACATCTGTAAGGCCCCATAAAATATTTCCTAAAATCTGGGTTTCGTGATGCCAAAGTCGGCGTAGAGGTTAATAATAGTAGCAATTCTTCGTGGAGAGCTTGTGAGCCACAGTTTGGACTTTTTTGATATATCAGTGTAATGGGAGTTAAAGGAAAATGTTGGGCATAAGTATGCATTTCTGTGGCCATTTTGCGGCCGCAGAACCACTCTGCGGATCGCAGACTAGTCGGAGAGTGGGGAAGATTTCTGGGGGCATTTTGATGCCCAATTTTGCAGCCATTATGCCACCGCATAACCATTTCACTGGCCGTATTCTTGTCGCATATCCCGACTTGGGATATTTTGGAGGGAAGTTCTGCAGTGTACTATGCAACTGTAGAACAGGTATGCAGGCCGCATAGTGACCGCAGACCAGATCATTTCTTTTCCAGTTCTGCCCCCCCCACCCCCATTTTCGCGCTCATTATGAGCACCGCATAACCATTATGCGGTCGCATAAGCGACCGCAGAACCCGTTCCAGAGCTTTAATTTTGGGGTTTTTAAACCCGACCCTATTTCGTTAAAATACATCCCATGGACCATTTTGATCATATGTTCTGATATTTTTAGAGAGAGAGAGAGGGTCCTAGTGGGAGAAGTGATCTTCATCATATTGCTCTTTAATTCTCACTTAAAATCTTGAAGATTATCAAGAGAGGCACCTAAGTCTTCTTTCTAAGAGGTAAGATTCTATCACCCAAACTCTTAATTTCAAAATGTAACTAGAATGGGCCATTAGTAAGGAAGTTCATGGGGATGGGAGTGCTTACTTTGCATGCATGTGTTCCTAAGGTATGTGGGAAGATTATGAGCTAAAAGTGATAGAGAATGGGTTGGGGAAAGATGGAATCTTCCACAAAAAGGGGCTGAAAACATTGATGCACACCTAGTGTTTGTTAATATGCTCAAGTGATCTAAAACCATGTTCATCTTCCTAATCTTGGTCCAACTTGTTATATTTCTAAAATAGATTGAAGTTTCTGAGAATTCTGGATCATTTTAGAGTTTGAGAAGCACAATTGAGTTGTGTTGGCTAAACCCCCTTCTTCTTAGAATCAAACCCCACGATGTTCATATAATTGGAGTAAGCTCTTGATCATTATAGAATTGGCGATTTCTAATGTGTTTGTGTTGAAAGATGTAAGTTCAATCCTTATTCTAAATGCTTTATCATGTTATCTTGTTAATTGAGGATGTGTTCAAAATGTGGAATATGTGCTAGCAATGTTAAGACTTCATGTTAAGATCAAAATAATGGTTATTATGCCAAACTGTATGAAAAGCCTCTATGTGCCAATGACTCCCAAATTGCTCGTATGTGAATTTAACGTCTTGAATGGGAAGACTTATTGTTGTTGATACTAATAATGTTGGAATGTGCAAAACAGAACTTGAATTATGAAATACGGCCTAGCGCCAAGAATAACTTTATAATTGGGGCCACTCGTGCCATTGTATTGAAAGTAGGGGAAAGAAATATGAACTGAGATGACTGATTGAATATGGGTGATGTCTCAAACGAGATGGCCTAGCCAATCGGGCCGAGATCAGACTCCGTGTAAGAACACGATGGTATTGTGGATGAAATTGAGAAAATGGTTGATGTCTCAAATGAGATGGCCTAGCCGATCGGACTCCGTGTAAGAACACGATGGTATTGTGGATGAAATTGAGAAAATGGTTGATGTCTCAAATGAGATGGCCTAGCCGATCGGGCCATGATCAGACGCCATGCCGCACACATGGTGGCACTGTACTGGAAATTATAATGAAATTGTGGTAATGTCTCAAATGAGATGGCCTAGCCGATCGGACTCCGTGTAAGAATACAGAGGTATTGTGAATTGTGGAATATCGGTACTAAAGGTCACCCAACCTAATAATATGGTAATCGTCTTGAAAACGTATATGATTCTTAACTTGTTGTTTTACTATAATTTGAAGCCCTTATTGAATTCTTGACTGTTCCTCTTGTATTATTATTCATTCTATTGAGTTGGTTTTTAGCTTTACATACTAGTACTATTCGATGGTATTAATGTCCTTTTGCCGGGGGCGCTGCATCTTTGAATAGATGCTGGTGGTTACATAGCAGACAGTGCTGATCACAATTAGTGCTGCATCCTCTTCTCAGTGGACTCGGTGAGCCCCATTTTATTTTAGGGTCATGTATTGTACCTTTTGTTTATATTATGGTCATTTTTGAGGTATAACCGGAGCCTTGTTGCCGACACCAACTTTACTCTCTTTTGTATCTTTAGAGGCTCTGTAGACACTATGTAGGTTGTGTATGGGTGTTGGGAATGTTAAACAAGTATATGTTGTGTTGATCACGTGTTCCTCTCAGACTTTAAGAAATGTGTATTTTGAGACTTAAAGGCGCAATGACTAATGAAATGATTTAGGATCGTATGAATGAGATTCCTACTGTATAATTAATGAAATCACGACTTTTCATGATCATGGGTTAATTGGGTAGAAAGTATTTAACAGGCTTGCTCGGCCGGATTCACTCGGTTGAGCGTCGGTCGCGCTTCCCGAGATTGGGGCGTGACAAACTTGGTATCAGAGCTTAAGGTTTTAATGTGTCCTAGGATATCTCGGAGCCAAGTCTAGTAGAGTCCTTCTTATCGGAATGTTGTCGACCACATCTATACGTTGGAGGCTACTTGAACATTTAGGAACAATACCCTTCTTTAATACTTTGGATCATGCGATGAAACTAATTGTGCCACTGTTCCTCCTCTAACTCGTGCATTCGTTTAACTTTCAGTATATGGCACCTAAGAAGAGAACAAGAACTTGCCCACCAGCCAATGCCGCCTTAGGAGTGGCAATTGACCCTTTACTTAGTGAGGCGGGTGAATACACGAGGGGTAAGGATAATCCCCTGACTACTACATTATCTGATTCCACTACACCGGCCCAGGCCACACCAGTTCCTACACCTACTGAAGGTGTGACGGTTCCTCCACCTGATATTCCGATTCCACCTCCAGCCCCAGCTTTTGGCTCTGGTATTTCGGATGGGGATCTTAGGGGAGCTATTCAGATGATGACTCAAATAGTGGCTTCTCAGGCCCAAAGGTCGAACGTTGCACCTAAATATTCTAGCCAGCAAGGGGATTCTACTAGTTCTAAGGTGAACAGATTTCTGCAGTTGGATCCTCCGGTGTTCACGGGTGCTAATTCCGAGGAAGACCCACAGGACTTCATTGATGAGATGCATAAAACTCTCTGGGTTATGCGCGCTACTGAGATGGAGGGAGTGGAGTTGGCCGCCTGAGAGGGGTAACATATTCGTGGTTTGAACTGTGGGAGGACTCTCGGGAGGAGCGGAGCCCTCCAGCGAGATGGAGTGAGTTTGCGGATGCCTTTATGGACCATTTCTTGTCTGTCGAGACTAGGGCAGCCCGTGCCGTAGAGTTTGAGAATCTTAAGCAAGGGAGTAGGAGTGTGTGGGAGTATCACATGGAGTTCGCAGGCCTGTCAAAATATGCCATTCTCATGTTGCCTACTATGGAGGCAAGAGTGCGCCGGTTTGTGCAGGGCCTTAGCCCCTTGGTTATCAATGAGACCACTATAACTGCCTTGAATTCGGATATGAACTATGGGAAAATGGTAGCATTTTCTCAATCTATAGAGGAACGTAAGTTAAAGAACAGAAGGGAGCGAGAGAGTACTTGCAAGGCCCGGTCCGCGGGCAGCTTTGGGGAGTCATTTGGTGGTGGAAGATCAGCTTTCAGGGGAGGGTCATCAGGGCCAACCCAATCATATACTCAGTCTTCAGCCAGTATGTGAATTTATAGTCTTGAATAGGAACCCTTATTGTTGTTGATACTAAAAATGTTGGAATGTGGAAAAAGAACTTGAATTATGAAATACGGCCTAGCGCCAAGAATAACTTTATAATTAGGGCCACTCGTGCCATTGTATTGAAAGTAGGGGAAAGAAATATGAACTGAGATGACTGATTGAATATGGGTGATCTCTCAAACGAGATGGGCTAGTCGATCGGGCCGAGATCAGACTCCGTGTAAGAAAACGATGGTATTGAGGATGAAATAGAGAAAATGGTTGATGTTTCAAATGAGATGGCCTAGCCGATCAGGCCGTGATCAGATGCCATGCCGTACACATGGTAGCACTGTGCTGGAAATTATAATGAAATTATGGTAATGTCTCAAATGAGATAGTCTAGCCGATCAGGCCAAGATCAGACTCCGTGTAAGAATACAGAGGTATTGTGAATTGTGGAATATCGGTACTAAAGGTCACCCAACCTAATAATATGGAAATCATCTTGAAAACGTATATGATTCTTAACGTGTTGTTTTACTATCATTTGAAGCCCTTATTGAATTCTTGATTGTTCCTCTTGTATTATTATTCATTCTATTGAGTTGGTGTTTAGCTTTACATACTAGTGCTATTCGACGGTACTAACGTCCTTTTTGCCGGGGGCGCTGCATCTTTGAATAGATGCAGGTGGTTACATACCAGACAGTGCTGATCAGAGATAGTGTTGCATCCTCTTCTCAGCGGACTTGGTGAGCCCCATTTCATTTCGGTGTCATGTATTGTACCTTTTGTTTATATTATGTTCATTGTTTGAGGTATAATCGGGGCCTTGTCGCCGCCACCATCTTTACTCTCTTTTGTATCTTTAGAGGCTCCGTAGACACTATGTGGGTTGTGTATGGGTGTTGGGAATGTTAAACAAGTATATGTTGTGTTGATCACTTGTTCCTCTCAGACTTTAAGAAATGTGTATTTTGAGTCTTAAAGGCGCAATGACCAATGAAATGATTTAGGATCGTATGAATGAGATTCCTACTGTATAATTAATGAAATCACGACGTTTCTTCATCATGGGTTAATTGGGTAGAATGTATCTAATAGGCTTGCTCGACCGGGTTCACTCGGTTGAGTGCCGATCGCGCTTCCCGAGGTTGGGGTATGACAACATCATCCAGGGATAGTAGGGTAGTAGTGCTAGTAGAGATCAGCCCAAACAATGATAATATGATGTAACAATAAATAACAACAGAGACTGATATATTATATGCAAATAATGAATGTGATTAAGTATAATATTTGCAGCTTAAGCAAATAATTCAACAGTAGGAATGACACCAGCGTTTCCCAACGGAATAAGCATATAGTCTATACATGATTTCTAACATGGATTTTAGCTTAATTACTCTAACACGTAAGGATTACATGAATAGCAATAAGGTTTGATAACAACACAGTACCGCAGAATAAACTGAGTCAAAATTATTACTGTGCATGCCCACACGCTCGTTGCCTAACATGTGTGTCACCTCAACACCAACCACATAACACGAAATCCAGGGATTCATACCCTCAGTCAAGTTTAAAAGTATTACTTACCTCAATACACACAAATCCCTACTCTAACAAGGCCTTGCCTCACATATCAGCCTCCGAACGACTCGAATCTAGCCACAAATAACTTAGTGCAATCAATACAAGCTATAGAAATCAATTCTATACGATAAAGCTAAGTTTTTTAACCAATGTCAAAAAGTTAACCCAAAATGTCAACCCTGGGCTCAAGCCTTAGAACCCGACAAAATTTATAAAATTCGAACACCCATTCAATAATGAGTCCAACAATACCAAATTCATCAAATTCCGACAACAAATCGACACTCAAATCTCCAAATTTTACTCTCCCATACATGGGTTAAAAATCCCCAAATTCTAACTTAGATTCATGACAGATAGGTGAAATAATCAATGAATATTCACAATATATAGACAAAGGTTATAAAAAATCACTTACCTCTTGAAATCTAGTGAAAACCCCTTCAAATATTGCCTCAGTCCGAGCTCCCAAAGTCCAAAAATGAAGAAACCACTCTTACCCTCGTTTATATCACTTCTGTCAGCGAAATCGCACTTGCGGCCAAGAACTTCGCTTATGTGGAGCCGCTTCTGCGGTCGCACTAGCAGACAAACACTAGAACCCTGGTCTATCATACCTGCGGTCCCCTCTTTGCACCTGCAAGACTCCTTCTGCGGGCTCACCCTCGCTCCTGCGCTTCCGCGCCTGCGGAGTCCTTCCAATTCTGCGACTCCACTCTCTCCTGCATGTTTCCGCTTCTGCAGGCCTTCTTGCACAGAAGCTCATCCGCTTCTGCGGACTTTCTTCGCACCTGCATTACCAGGCTTCCTCCTCAACTCTCATTGCACCTACGTGGCCACTTTTTCGGCTCCGCACCTGCAGTCAAAACCTCATAGGTGCGGTTACACCAGAACAAATGCCCAAAGAAATTTCATAAGTCCAATTCTTGATCCGATTTCAATCTGAATCCTTCCTGAAGCCCTCGGTACCCTATCCAAACATACCAACCCATCCTAAAACATCAAACAAACTTATTTGATGCCTCAAATCATATCAAACAACATCAAAACATGAATCGCACCCAAATTCAAGACAAATGACACTAATGGATTTCCAACTTCTACAATTGATGCTGAAACCTATCAAACCAACTCCGATTGACCTCAAATTTTGTACACAAGTCATAAATAACACAACGGACCTATTCCATCTTCTGGAACCAAAATCCTAGCCCGACAACCACAAAGTCAGCTCTTAGTCAAACTTCTCAACTCTTCAAACTTCAACTTCTCCAACTTTCGCCAATTCAAGCCAAAATCATCTACGGGCCTCCAAATCAATATATGAACTCACTCCTAAGTCCAAAATCACCATACAATGCTATCAAAATCATCAAAACTCCATTATGATATCATTTACACATAAGTCAACGTCTGATCAACTCTTTCAACTTAGGCTTTCAACCTTGGTACTAAGTATCACAATTCATTCTGAAACATCCTCGAAACCAAACCAACCACCCCGGAAAGTCACATAATAATAAAAAAACATAGAATAAGCAATAAATTAGGGAACAGGACTATAATACTCAAAATGACCGGCCGAGTCATTACAGATATAGATTTACAAAACCGATATAAAGAATAAGTACAATATCTATTTGAAATTTACATAAACAAAATTTAAGCCATATGTTACCATGAACAAGAGGTAGCTTGAATCTGGAACGCTGGAACGTCTTTGTAATGATCCGACATGTCGTTTTGAGCACTTGTATTTTGTTTGGTGGTTCGAGGTCATGAGCAGCTTCGTATGATATATTATGACTTGTGCGTATCACCGGTTTTGGTTTTTGGGTAATTCACAATTGATTTGGGAGAAGTATTCTCATTTTAAAAGATTTAAATTAGAGGAGTTGACCAAGTTTGACTTTTGTGTATTTGACTCTCATCATTTGGGCAGTTCTCTGAGACTACCACTGATCCTGCTGGATCCTCTGCACCTACGCCAGGGTCATATGACCCCATGGGACCACTCAAGTCCAGCCTTCATACCATGCGTCACCTCTCCAGTCAAATATATGGTGTCTAAGTGTGATTCAGACACTTTTTTGAAAGAATAAAGATTATCAACTTAAGAGAAATTCTATTTGGTTTGAGACTCAATTCTTTATTGTAATGTTCTCGTGGGTGTTTTAAGGCTTTGGATAAGTTTGGATAATATATTTATACTTTTGGTATGATTTGATGGGGCCCCACAAGGGTTTATCATCGGGCGGAGTGGATGCAATTTGTGTCCTTGTCTATGCTATGAGTTTCTCTCTTATGCTATGATGGATAGTGAGGCTATTTGATTACTCACATGCAGGTTATGATCCCGTTTAGGCCTTATGGTGATATATGGGCGATATAGCCCTCGTGATGTTGATTTGCTTATTGCACCTTAGATGTGCTTGACTTTTTCTATATTGTATTATGCCTATTCATCTTCCCATAGTTATATTTGTGCACTCTATCATGCTTTCTATTGACACATATGTGCTTAGTGAGAACGAGAACTATGGCTTGATATGTATCATTATATGGATTGATATGTTAGGATCGGGTTGTGCACCACAACGGAGTTATGTGAGATACTCTTCCTTGTGTTTATTCCGTGTGTTTTGTTTTCCCTTTGAGGGGTGAGTTCATGGAATTATGTTTTTGTTGTTATATCAGTTGTACTTTCTAGATAGCCCTCGTACCTAGCGTTTTTTCCATTTTTGGGTGTGTCTGAGTTATTGCGTGTTCGGTGTATGGACCGCTTTGTGTGAGGATCCATGTAGCTTTTGGTGTGAATTTTCGGTTGGGTTGCCTATGTTGGGTAAGACAAGTTTTTTGGACATGAGATTTGCACTATCGTATTGGTCTAAGGACTGTTTGGAAGAATAATATCATGCTTCCGCTCAGAATTTGGCAACGTTCCTTGTCGGGTAGGAGAGCTTTTTGACTTGTTGATTTCATGGGTAGTTAGGAGTTTCTGGATGTTTCCTTTATCTTTAGCAGTGTTGCGAAGGTGCAGAATGAGATTCTATTTGAAATAAAGTATATCACCGATAACAGATTTTGTGATAAGCAGTTATTGTGGTCAGAGGTATTGTTATGGGCATATTACCGAAGGGTTATGTTGTGTGTTTATATCTTGTGAATATATTTTTATGACTTGTTGCAGCTGATTGAGATAGGTAGAGTGTGTGTATCCTAGAATCAGATCTCAAAAGGAGTTGTGGATGTTGAAATTTGGTTCTGAAGCTTGTTGGTTAAGGTTGAAAATAGAATTGCCAGTCTAGATTATGTTGGTTGAATTTTCTGGTTTGTGATGCTGTAGGGGTCACCTATTAGTGAGTGTATGATGATCTTGTGCAATGATTTGATTACCTGGAATGACTCTTGGCACGTTTGAGGATGAATGTATGTTTATGTGGAGGATAATGTAACGACCTGAACGGTCATTTTGAGCATTTGTAGTCAGTTGGATGGTTTCAGGTAATGAGTAGCTTCATATGGTGTATTATGACTTGTATGTATGGTCGGATTTGATTATTGAGTGGTTCAGTATTGACTTGGAGGAATGATTCTCAATTTAGAAGGTTTAAGTTAGAAGAGTTGACTAAGGTTTGATTATTGTGTAAACAGACTCGGAATCGGATTTTGCCTATTCTTATAGGTTCGTATGATTATTTTGGACTTGTACATATGTTCGGATTTGAGTTCGGAGATTCCTAGAGGAATTCGACACTATTTGTCAAAAGTTGGCAATTTGAAGAACTTAATAGTTCATAAGTTTGACCATGAGTTGACTTTGATGTTATTTGATAGGTCTATATAGTATAATTGAACTTGTGTGAAAAGTTGGAAAGTAATCCGAAGTGTCTAAGTGAGATTCAGACACTCTTTTAAAAGAATAAAGATTTATCAACTTAAGAGAAATTCTATTCAGTTTGAGACTTGATTCTTTGTTGTGATGTTTTCGTGGGTGTTTTGAGGTTTTGGATAAGTTTGGATAATGTATTTGCACTTTTGGTATGATTGGATGGGGTCCCCCATTGGTTTATCATCGAGTGGAGTGGATGCAATTTGTGTCCTTGTCTATGATATGAGTTTCTCTCTAATGCTATGATGGATAGTTAGGCTATTTGATTACTCACACACACATAATAATCTCGTTTAGGCCTTATGGTGATATATGAGCGAGAAGGCCCTCGTGATGTTCATTTGCTTATTGCACCTTATATGTGCTTGCCCTTTTCTATATTGTATTATGCATATTCATCTTCCCATAGTTATATTTTGTGTATTCTATCGTGCTTGATATTGCCGGTTATGTGATTAGTGAGAATGGTCATTATGGCTCGATGTGTATCCCTATATGGATTGATATGTTAGGATCGGGTGGTTATGATTTTCTGCAAGTTTCCTTTATCATTAGCAGTGTTGCGAAGGTCGAGAACGAGATTCCATTTGATATGAAGTAGCAGCTATTGTGGTCAGAGGTATTGTTATGGGCATATTACCGAGGGGTTATGTTGTGTGGTTATGTCTTATGAATATACTTTTATGACTTGTTGTAGCTAATTGAGATCCGTACATTGTGTGTATGCAAGAATTGTATCATAGAAGGAGTTGTGGATGTTGAAATTTGGTTTTGAAGCTTGTTGGTTAAGGTTGAAGCTAGAATCGTCAGTCGAGATTCTGTTGGTGGGATTTTCTGGTTTGTGGTGCTACAGGGTCACCCATTAGTGAGTGTATGATGAACTTACGCAATGATTGTATTACCTTAGAATAACTCTTGGCACGTTTGAGGACGAACATATGTTTAAGTGAGGGAGAATGTAACGACCCAAACGGTCGTTTTGAGCACTAGTACTCAGTTCGATGGTTTGAGCTCATGAGTAGTTTCTAATGATGTATTATGACTTGCGTTTATGGTCGGTTTTTATTTTTGAGTTGTTCGGTATTGACTTGGAGGAATGATTCACAATTTAGATGCTTTAAGTTAGAAGAGTTAATCAAGGTTTGACTTTTGTGTAAATGGACTCGGAATCAGATTTTGATTATTTTGATAGGTTTGTATGATTATTTTTGACTTGTATATATGTTCGGATTTAAGTGCGGAGGTTCCTAGAGGAATTCAACACTATTTATCAAAAGTTGGCAATGTGAAAAACTTAAGAGTTCATAAGTTTTACCAAGAGTTGACTTTGATGTTATTGGACATCAATTAGTGTTCCGAGTTGTTGGATAGGTCTATATAGTATAATTGAACTTGTGTAAAAAGTTTGAAAGTAATCCGAAGTGTCTAAGTGTGATTCAAACACTCTTTTGAACGAATGAAGATTTATCAACTTAAGAGAAATTCTATTTGGTTTGAGACTCGATTCTTTATTGTGATGTTTTCGTGGGTATTTTGAGGCTTTGGATAAGTTTGGATAATGCATTTGTACTTTTGGTATGATTGGATGGGGTCCCCCATGGGTTTATCATCGGGCGGAATGGATGCAATTCATGTCCTTGTCTATGTTATGAGTTGCTTTCTTATGCTGTGATGGATAGTGAGGCTATTTGATTACTCACATGCAGGTTATGATCCCGTTTAGGCCTTATGGTGATATATGGTCAAGATGGCCCTCGCGATGTTGATTTGCTTATTGCACCTTAGTTGTGCTTGCCTTTTTCTGTATTGTATTAGTCTTATTCATCTTCCCATAATTATATTTGTGCACACTATCGTGCTTGATACACATGTGCTTGGTGAGAACGAGCATTATGGCTCGATTTGTATCCCAATATGGATTGATATGTTAGAATAGGGCTGCACGCCGCAACAGAGTTATGTGGGATACCATTCCTTGTGTTTATTTTATGTGTTTTGTATTCCCTTTGTGGGGTGAGTTCATGGAAATATGTGTTTGTTGTTATATCAGTTGTACTTGTAGGATATCCCTCACACCTAGCTTTCTTTCCATTTTTGGGTCTGTTTGAGTTATTGCGTGTTTGGTGTACGGACCGCGTTGTGTGAGGATCCATGTAGGTTTTGGTGTGACTTGTCGGTTGGGCTTCTTGTGTTGGGTAAAACGAGGTTTTTGGACCTGAGATTTGTACTATCATATTGGGGTAAGGAATGTTTTGAAGAATAATATCATACTTCCTCTCAGAATTTGGCAGCGCTCCTTGTCGGACTTGAGAGCTCCTCGACTTGTTGATTTCATGGGTGGTTACGAGTTTCTGCATGTTTCCTTTATCATTTGTAGTGATGTGAAGGTTCGGAATGAGACTCATTTGATATGAAGTATATCACCGGTACCGAGTTTGGTGATAAGCAACTATTGTGGTCAGAGGTATTGTTATGGGCATATTTTCGAGAGGATATGTTGTGTGGTTATGTCTTGTGAATATATTTGTATGACTTGTTGCAGCTGATTGAGATCGGTACAATGTGTGTATGCAAGAATAGGATCTCAGAAATAGTTGTGGATGTTGAAATTTGGTTCTGAAGCTTGTTGGTTAAGGATGAAGGTTGAATCGTCAGTCGAGATTGTGTTGGTGGGCTTTTCTAGTTTGTGTTTGTTGCGGGGTCACTCATTAGTGAGTGTATGATGAGCTTATTCAGCAATTTGATTATCTTGGAATAACACTTGGCACGTTCGAGGACGAATATATATTTAAGTGGGGGAGAACGTATCGACCAGAAAGGTCGTTTTGAGCATTTGTACCTAGTTTGATGGTTTGAGGTCATGAGTAGCTTCATATGGTGTGTTATGACTTGCGCGCATGGTTGACTTTGGTTTTCGAGTGGTTCGGTATTGACTTGGAGGAATGATTCTCAATTTTGAAGCTTTAAGTTAGAAGAGTTCAGCAAGGTTTGACTTTTGTGTAAATGGACTCGAAATCAGATTTTGATTATTGCGATAGGTTTGTATGATTATTTTTGACTTGTATATATGTTCGGATTTAAGTGTGGAGGTTCCTAGAGGAATTCAACACTATTTATCAAAAGTTGGCAATGTGAAGAACTTAAGAGTTCATAAGTTTGACCAAGAGTTGACTTTGATGTTAGTGGACGTCAATTGGTGTTCCAAGTTGTTGGATAGGTCTATATAGTATAATTGAACTTGTGTAAAAAGTTTGAAAGTAATCCGAAGTGTCTAAGTGTGATTCAAACACTCTTTTGAACGAATGAAGATTTATCAACTTAAGAGAAATTCTATTTGGTTTGAGACTCGATTCTTTATTGTGATGTTTTCGTGGGTATTTTGAGGCTTTGGATAAGTTTGGATAATGCATTTGTACTTTTGGTATGATTGGATGGGGTCCCCCATGGGTTTATCATCGGGCGGAATGGATGCAATTCATGTCCTTGTCTATGTTATGAGTTGCTTTCTTATGCTGTGATGGATAGTGAGGCTATTTGATTACTCACATGCAGGTTATGATCCCGTTTAGGCCTTATGGTGATATATGGTCAAGATGGCCCTCGCGATGTTGATTTGCTTATTGCACCTTAGTTGTGCTTGCCTTTTTCTGTATTGTATTAGTCTTATTCATCTTCCCATAATTATATTTGTGCACACTATCGTGCTTGATACACATGTGCTTGGTGAGAACGAGCATTATGGCTCGATTTGTATCCCAATATGGATTGATATGTTAGAATAGGGCTGCACGCCGCAACAGAGTTATGTGGGATACCATTCCTTGTGTTTATTTTATGTGTTTTGTATTCCCTTTGTGGGGTGAGTTCATGGAAATATGTGTTTGTTGTTATATCAGTTGTACTTGTAGGATATCCCTCACACCTAGCTTTCTTTCCATTTTTGGGTCTGTTTGAGTTATTGCGTGTTTGGTGTACGGACCGCGTTGTGTGAGGATCCATGTAGGTTTTGGTGTGACTTGTCGGTTGGGCTTCTTGTGTTGGGTAAAACGAGGTTTTTGGACCTGAGATTTGTACTATCATATTGGGGTAAGGAATGTTTTGAAGAATAATATCATACTTCCTCTCAGAATTTGGCAGCGCTCCTTGTCGGACTTGAGAGCTCCTCGACTTGTTGATTTCATGGGTGGTTACGAGTTTCTGCATGTTTCCTTTATCATTTGTAGTGATGTGAAGGTTCGGAATGAGACTCATTTGATATGAAGTATATCACCGGTACCGAGTTTGGTGATAAGCAACTATTGTGGTCAGAGGTATTGTTATGGGCATATTTTCGAGAGGATATGTTGTGTGGTTATGTCTTGTGAATATATTTGTATGACTTGTTGCAGCTGATTGAGATCGGTACAATGTGTGTATGCAAGAATAGGATCTCAGAAATAGTTGTGGATGTTGAAATTTGGTTCTGAAGCTTGTTGGTTAAGGATGAAGGTTGAATCGTCAGTCGAGATTGTGTTGGTGGGCTTTTCTAGTTTGTGTTTGTTGCGGGGTCACTCATTAGTGAGTGTATGATGAGCTTATTCAGCAATTTGATTATCTTGGAATAACACTTGGCACGTTCGAGGACGAATATATATTTAAGTGGGGGAGAACGTATCGACCAGAAAGGTCGTTTTGAGCATTTGTACCTAGTTTGATGGTTTGAGGTCATGAGTAGCTTCATATGGTGTGTTATGACTTGCGCGCATGGTTGACTTTGGTTTTCGAGTGGTTCGGTATTGACTTGGAGGAATGATTCTCAATTTTGAAGCTTTAAGTTAGAAGAGTTCAGCAAGGTTTGACTTTTGTGTAAATGGACTCGAAATCAGATTTTGATTATTGCGATAGGTTTGTATGATTATTTTTGACTTGTATATATGTTCGGATTTAAGTGTGGAGGTTCCTAGAGGAATTCAACACTATTTATCAAAAGTTGGCAATGTGAAGAACTTAAGAGTTCATAAGTTTGACCAAGAGTTGACTTTGATGTTAGTGGACGTCAATTGGTGTTCCAAGTTGTTGGATAGGTCTATATAGTATAATTGAACTTGTGTAAAAAGTTTGAAAGTAATCCGAAGTGTCTAAGTGTGATTCAAACACTCTTTTGAACGAATGAAGATTTATCAACTTAAGAGAAATTCTATTTGGTTTGAGACTTGATTCTTTATTGTGATATTCTTGTGGGTATTTTGAGGCTTTGATTAAGTTTGGATAATGTGTTTGTAATTTTGGTATGATTGGATGGGGTCCCCCATGGGTTTATCATCGAGCGGAATGGATGCAATTTGTGTCCTTGTCTATGCTATGAGTTTATCTCTTATGCTATGATGGATAGTGAGGCTATTTGATTACTCACACGTAAGTGACGATCCCGTTTAAGCCTTATGGCAATATATAGGTGAGATGGCCCTCGTGATGTTGATTTTCTTATTGCACCTTAGCTGTGCTTTCCTTTTTCTGTATTGAATTATGCATATTCATCTTCCCATAGTTATATTTATGCACTCTATCGTGCTTGATGTTTACGCACATGTTCTTAGTGAGAATGAGCATTATGACTCGATGGGTATCCCTATATGGATTGATATGTTGGGATCAGGTTGTGTGCCGCAACGGAGTTTTGTGGGATACCTCTCCTTGTGGTTATTTCATGTGTTTTGTTTTCCCTTTGTGGGGTGAGTTCATGGACTTATGTTTTTGTTATTATATCACTTCCACTTGTTGAAAATCTTTCGTACCTAGCTTTCTTTACATTTTTGGGTCTGTTTGAGTTATTGCGTGTTTGGTGTACAGACCGCGTTGTGTGAGGATCCATATAGCTTTGGGTGTGACTTGTCGGTTGGGCTACTTGTGTTGGGTAATACGAGGTTTTTGGACCTAGGATTTTCACTATCGTATTGGGGTCAGGAATATTTGGTAGAATAATATTATACTTCCGCTTAGAATTTGGTAGCGGTCCTTGTCGGACAGGAGAGCTCCTCGACTTTTTGATTTCATGGATGGTTACGAATTTCTGCATGTTTCCTTTATCATTAGCAGTAGTGCAAAGGTCTGTAATGACATTCCATTTGATATGAAGTATATCACCGGTACCATGTTTGGTGATGATTGTTATGGGCATATTACCAAGGGGATATGTTGTGTGGTTATGTCTTGTGAATATATTTTTATGACTTGTTGCAGCTGATTGAGATCGGTACAGTGTGTCTATGCAATAAGCGGATCTAAAAAGGAGTTGTGGATGTTGAAATTTGGTTCTGAAGCTTGTTGGTTAAAGTTGAAGGTAGAATCGTCAGTCAAGATTGTGTTGGTGGGCTTTTATTGTTTGTTTTGTTGCGGGGTATCCCATTAGTAAGTGTATGATGAGCTTATGCAACGATTTGATTACCTTTGAATGACTCTTGACACGTTCGAGGACGAACATATGTTTAAGTGGGGAGAATGTAACGACCCGAATGATCGTTTTGAGCATTTGTACTCAGTTCGATGGCTTGAAGTCATGAGTAGCTTCATATGGTGTGTTATGACTTGAGTATAAGGTCGGTTTTGGTTTTCGAGTGATTTGGTATTGACTTAGAGGAATGATTCTCAATTTTGAATTCTCAAGTTTGAAGAGTTGACCAAGGTTTGGCTTTTATGTAAACGAACTTGGAATCGGATTTTGATTGTTCCGATAGGTTCGTATGATTATCTTGGACTTGTATGTATGTTCATATTTGAGTTTGGAGGTTCCCAAAGGAATTCGACACTATTTGTCAAAAGTTTGCAATTTGAAAAATGTATGAGTTCATAAGTTTGAGCAAGAGTTGACTTTGATATTATTAGACTTCAATTTGTGTTCCGAGACCTTGGATAGGCCTATATATTATAATTGAACTTGTGTGAAAAGTTTGAAAGTAATCCGAAGTGTCTAAGTGTGATTCAGACACTCTTTTTAAAGATTGAAGATTTATCAACTTAAGAGAAATTCTATTTGGTTTGAGACTCGATTCTTTGTTGTGATGTTCTCGTGGGTGTTTTGAGGCTTTGGATCCACTACAAAAAAAATCTGGAATTAGCTACGAACGTCGTCGCTAATCTGTCGCTAAAACGCTCGTAGCTAGCATAATTTCTTGATAATTCGTTGCTAATCCGTCGCTAAATGAAATTAGCGACGGATTTTTCTGTTTAGCTACAGAATTTGTCTGTCTCTAAAACCTGGTTTTTTAGTAGTGATAAGTTTGGATAATGTATTTGTACTTTTGGTATGAGAGGATGGGGTCCCCCATGGGTTTATCATCGGGCAGAATGGATGAAACTCTTGTCCTTGTCTATGTAATGAGTTTCTTTCTTATGCAACGATTAATAGTGAGACTATTTGATTACTCAAACACAAGTGATAATCCCGTTTAGGCCTTATGGCGATATATGGGCGAGATGGCACTCGTGATGTTGATTTGCTTAGTGCACCTTAGTTGTGCTTGCCTTTTTTTATATTGTATTATGCATATTCATCTTCCCATAGTTATATTTGTGCATTCTATCGTGCTTGATGTTGATGCACATATACTTTGTCAGAACGAGCATTATGGCTCGATGGGTATCTCTATATGGATTAATATGTTGGGATCGAGGTTGTGTGCCCCAACGGAGTTATGTGAAATACCGTTCCTTGTGGTTATTTTGTGTGCTTTGTTTTCCATTTGTGGGGTGAGTTCATGGAATTATGTTTTTGTTATTATATCACTTGTACTTGTTGGATATCCCTCGTACCTAGCTTTCTTTGCATTTTTCGCAGTGTCTGAGTTATTGCGTGTTTGGTGTACGAACCGCGTTGTGTGACTTGTAGGTTGGGCTGCTTGTGTTATGTAATATGAGGCTTTTGGACCTGGGATTTGCACTATCGTATTGGGGTAAGGAATATTTGGAAGAATAATATCATACTTTCGCTCAGAATTTGGCAATGGTGCTTGCCGGACGGGAGAGCTCCTCGACTTGTTGATTTCATGGGTGGTTACGAGTTTCTTCATGTTTCCATTATCACTAGCAGCGTTGCAAAAGTCTGTAACAACATTCCATTTGATATGAAGTACATCACAGGTACCGTGTTTGGTGATGTGCAGCTATTGTGATTAGAGATATTGTTTTGGGCATATTGCCGAGGGGATACGTTGTGTGGTTATGTCTTGTCAATATATTTTTATGACTTGGTGCAGCTGATTGAGATCGGTACAGTGTGTCTATGCAAGAATCGGATCTCAGAAGGAGTTGTGGATGTTGAAATTTGGTTCTGAAGCTTGTTGTTTAAGGTTGAAGGTAGAATCATCAGTCGAGATTGTGTTGGTGGGATTTTCTGGTTTGTGTTGCTCCAGGGTCACCCATTAGTGAGTGTATGATGAGCTTAAGAAGCGATTTGATTACCTTGGAATGACTCTTGGCACGTTCGAGTACGAACATCTGTTTAAGTGGGGGAGAATGTAACGATTCGTACGGTCATTTTGAGCATTTGTGCTCAGTTCGATGGTTTTAGGTCATTAGTAGCTTCATATGGTGTGGTATGACTTGCGTGTAAGGTCGGTTTTGGTTTTCGAGTGGTTCGATATTGACTTGGAAGAATGATTCTCAATTTTGAAGCTTTAACTTAGAAGAGTTGACCAAGGTTCGACTTTTGTGTAAACAGACTCGGAATCATATTTTGATTGTTCCAATAGGTTTGTATTATTATCTTGGACTTGTACGTATGTTCGGATTTGAGTTCGGAGGTTCCTAGAGGAATTCGACACTATTTGTCAAAAGTTGGCAATTTGAAAAACTTAAGAGTTCATAAGTTAGACCAAGAGTTGACTTTGATATTATTGGACTTCAATTTATGTTCTGAGACCTTGGATAGGCCTATATAGTATAATTGAACTTGTGTGAAAAGTCTGAAAGTCATCCGAAGTGTCTAAGTCAGATTCAGACACTCTTGTTAAGGAATGCAAATTTATCAACTTAAGAGAAATTCTATTCGAATTGAGACTCGATTCTTTGTTGTGATGCTCTCGTGGGTGTTTTGAGGCTTTGAATAAGTTTGCATAATATATTTTTACTTTGGGTATGATTGGATGGGGTCCCCCATGGGTTTATCATCGGGCGGAATGGATGCAAGTCTTGTCTTTGTCTATGGTATGAGTTTCTCTCTTATGCTATGATGGATAGTGAGGCTATTTGATTACTCACACTCAGGTGATGATCACGTTTAGGCCTTATGGCAATATATGGGCAAGATGGCCCTCGTGATGTTGATTTTCTTAGTGCTCCTTAGTTGTCCTTGCCTTTTTCTATATTGTATTATGCATATTCATCCTCCCATAGATATACGTGTGCACTCTATGGTGCTTGATATTGACACACATGTGCTTTGTGAGTATGGGCATTATGGCTCGATGGGTATCTCTATATGGATTAATATGTTGGGATCGGGTTGCGCCCCAACAGAGTTATGTGAAATACCATTCCTGGTGGTTATTTCATGTGTCTTGTTTTCCCTTTGTGGGGTGAGTTCATAGAATTATGTTTTTGTTGTTATATAACTTGTACTTGTTGGTATCCCTCGTACCTAGCTTTCTTTCTATTTTTGGGTGTGTCTGAGTTATGGCGTGTTTGGTGTACGGACCGCATTGTGTGAGGATCCATGTAGCGTTTGGCGTGACTTGTCGGTTGGGCTCCTTGTTTTGGGTAATACGAGGTTTTTGGACCTGGGATATGCACTATCATATTAGGGTAAGGAATATTTGGAAGAATAATATCATACTGCCACTTAGAATTTGGCAACGGTCCTTGTAGGACGGGAGAGCTCCTCGACTTGTTGATTTCATGGGTGGTTACGAGTTTCTTCATGTTTCCATTATCATTAGAGGCATTGCAAAGGTCTGTAACGACATTCCATTTGATATGAAGTATATCACCGGTACCATGTTTGGTAATGAGCAGGTATTGTGGTCAGAGGTATTGTTATGGGCATATTGCCGAGGGGATACGTTGTGTGGTTATGTCTTGTGAATATATTTTTATGACGTGTTACAGCTGTTGAGATCGGTACAGTGTGACTATGCAAGAATCGGATCTCAGAAGGAGTTGTGGATGTTGAAATTTGGTTCTGAAGCTTGTTGGTTAAGGTTGAAGGTATAATCCTCTATCAAGATTGTGTTGGTGGGATTTTTTGGTTTGTGTTGCTGCGGGGTCACCCATTAGTGAGTTTATGATGATCTTAGGTAGCGATTTGATTACCTTGGAATGACTCTTGGCACGTTCGAGTACGAACATATATTTAAGTGGGGGAGAATGTAATGACCCGAATGGTCGTTTTGAGAATTTGTGCTCAGTTCGATGGTTTAGGTCATGAGTAGCTTCATATGGTGTGGTATGACTTGTGTGTAAGGTCGGTTTTGGTTTTCGAGTGGTTCGGTATTGACTTGGAAGAATGATTCTCAATTTTGAAACTTTAAGTTAGAAGAGTTGACCATGGTTTGATTTTTGTGTAAACAGACTCGGAATCGGATTTGATTGTTCCAATAGGTTTGTATTATTATCTTGAACTTGAACGTATGTTCGGATTTGAGTTCGGAGGTTCCTAGAGGAATTCGACACTATTTGTCAAAGGTTGGCAATTTGAAAACTTAAGAGTTCATAAGTTTGACCAAGAGTTGACTTTGATATTATTGGACTTCAATTTATGTTCTGAGACGTTGGATAGGCCTATAAAGTATAAATGAACTTGTGTGAAAAGTTTGAAAGTAATCTGAAGTTTCTAAGTGTGATTCAGACACTCTTTTTAAGGAATGAAAATTTATCAACTTAAGATAAATTCTATTCGATTTGAGACTCGATTCTTTGTTGTGATGTTCTCGTGGGTGTTTTGAGGCTTTGGATAAGTTTGCATAATATATTTGTACGTTTGGTATATTTGTACGTTTAGTATGATTGGATGGGGTCCCCCATTGGTTTATCATCGGGCGGAATGGATGCAAGTCTTGTCCTTGTCTATGTTATGAGTTTCTCTCTTATACTATGATGGATTGTAAGGCTATTTGATTACTCACACTCAGGTGATGATCACGTTTAGGCTTTATGGAGATATATGGGCGATATGCCCTTGTGATGTTGATTTGCTTATTGCACCTTAATTATGCTTGCCTTTTTCTATAGTGTATTATGCATATTCATCTTCCCATAGTTATATTTGTGCACTCTATCGTGCTTGATATTGACGCACATGTGCTTTGTGAGAACGGGCATTATGGCTCGATGGGTATCCCTATATGGATTAATATATTGGGATCGGGTTGCGCGCCCCAACTGAGTTATGTGAAATACCTTTCCTGGTGATTATTTCATGTGTTTTGTTTTCCCTTTGTGGGTGAGTTCATAGAATTATGTTTTTGTTATTATATCACTTGTACTTGTTGGTATCCCTTGTACCTAGCTTTCTTTCTGTTTGTGGGTGTGTCTGAGTTATTGCGTGTTTGGTGTATGGACCGCGTTGTATGAGGATCCATGTAGCGTTTGGTGTAACTTGTCAGTTAGGCTCCTTGTGTTGGGTAATACGAGGTTTTTGGACCTGGGATTTGCACTATCGTATTGGGGTATGGAATATTTGGAAGAATAATATCATATTTCCACTTAGAATTTGGCAACGGTTCTTGTCGGACGGGAGAGCTCCTCGACTTGTTGATTTCATGGGTGGTTATGAGTTTCTGCATGTTTCCTTTATCATTAGTAGCATTGCGAAGGTCCGGAACGAGATTCCATTTGAGCAGCTATTGTGTCAGAGGTATTGTTATGGGCATATTGCCGAGGGGTTACATTGTGTGGTTGTGTCTTGTGAATATATTTGTATGACTGGTTGCAGCTGATTGATATCGGTAGAGTGTGTCTATGCAAGAATCGGATCTCAGAAGGAGTTGTGGATGTTGAAATTTGGTTCTGAAGCTTGTTGGTTAAGGTTGAAGGTAGAATCGTCATTCGCGATTATGTTGGTAGGCTTTTCTAGTTTGTGTTGTTGCAGGGTCATCCATTAGTGAGTCTATGATGAACTTATGCAGTGATTTGATTACCTTGGAATGACTCTTGGCATGTTCGAGGACGAACGTATGTTTTAGTAGGGGAGAATGTAACGATCCGAACGGTTGTTTTGAGGATTTGTACTCAGTTAGATGGTTTGAAGTCATGAGTAGCTTCATATAGTGTGTTATGACTCGTGTGTATGGTCGGTTTTAATTTTCGAGTGGTTCTGTATTGACTTGGAGGAATGATTCTCAATTTAGAAGCTTTAAGTTAAAAGAGTTGGCCAAAGTTTGACTTTTGTGTAAAGCGAATCGAAATCGGATTTTGATTGTTCCGATAGGTTCGTATGATTATTTGTGACTTGTACATATGTTCGGATTTGAGTTTGGAGGTTCCTAGAGGAATTCGACACTATTTGTCAAAAGTTGGCAATTTGAAGAACTTAAGAATTCATAAGTTTGACCAAGAGTTGACTTTAATGTTATTGGACTTCAATTGGTGTTCCAAGACTTTGGATAGGTCTATATAGTATAATTGAACTAATTTGAAAAGTTTGAAAGTAATCTGAAGTGTCTAAGTGTAATTCAGACACTCTTTTGAAAGAATGAAGATTTATCAACTTAAGAGAAATTCTATTCGTTTTGAAACTCGATTCTTTGTTGTTATTCTTGTAGGTGTTTTGAGGCTTTGGATAAGTTTGGATAATGTATTTGTACTTTTGGTATGATTGGATGGGGTCCCGAGAGGCTCGGGTGTGTTTTGAATTATTGGTAGAGAGACTAGTTAAGTTAAGGATTTGAAGTTTGATCACGGTCAATATTGGGTCAAGACGACCTCTTTTCGGTATTTTGAGTACGCGATCAAGTTCGTAGCATGCTTTATGATTGAAATGCAGATATGGTTTGTATCTGGAAGGTTCTGAATGAGTTTTGGGTGCTAAAACAAAGATTTTGCCGTTGCTGATTTTCTGGTGCAATAAGTACGAAAATGCCAGTTGTGCCCCAAAAATGTTCACACTTCTTTTAAAATTTCAAAATATCATATCTCCCTCATTTTAATGCCAATTTGGGTGATTCAAAAGGCTATCTTTGGTGTAATCGCACAAAGATTATGTTGGGCTTATCCAATATGAATTTTAGGGTCATCTAGGATCTAATTCAAATTGGAACAACTACTGTATTTTATTTTACTTGTTCCAAAATTTAGTCACTTTTCTCACAAGGTTTTGGAGCTCCGGTTTAGGCAGTTTTGGAGGAAATTTTCATGATTTGGATTGGGATAGGTATATTTGACTTAGACATTTTTATATTTCATGATTCCAACCTTGAATTTAGCAATTGTTTGATGAATCAAATTGAAGAAATTGGGAATTTTAGTAAAAACTTTTCAAAATCATAAATTGATGATTTGAGGGTTGATTTGAGGTCGGATTTGGATAAAACACATATATTTAGACACGTATGGGAATCGGTGTTTAGAATTTATAAATTTTGTCGGGTTTTGATGTGAGGGCCCGTGTCACGACCCGAAATTCCCACCGACGGGACCTGATGGCACCTAACATTTCACTTGCTAGGCAAGCCAACGTTAGAGAATCATTAAACCAATTCCTTATTCCCATTCAATAATTAAAAATAATTAACTAAGATGAAATATAATAAGTACGAAATATCATAAAACTGTATTAATTACTACCACCCAGTTCTGGAATCACAATTCACGAGCATTCTAGAATTTACTACAAGTAATAGTCTGAAAGAAATACAACTGTATGAATGAAAGAAACAGTAGAACAAAAAAGATAGACGGGGACTTCAAGGTCTGTGAACGCCAACAGATCTACCTTGAGTCTCCGGACATCGGACCAATAGCAAAATCTCGATCAACCCGAGCCGGTATCAAATTCTGCACAAAAAGTGCAGAGTGCGGTATCAGTACAACCGACCCCATGTACTGGTAAGTGTCGAGCCTAACCTCGACAAAGTAGTGACGAGGCTAAGGCAAGGCACCAACAAATCAACTTGTACAATTTAACAGTGTATATACAAATAACAGAAATAAAGAACTAAACAGGAAATGTCAGGAGGGGAACATACTGAGGGGAATACAAGATAAAGAACTACAACAGAATGATCACCGGAGCAGTCAATATACCATGAATCAACAGGAATAGTGAATACAGTAAGGACAAATGCACGGTATCAACCTTCGTGCTTTTACTCTCAATCTCACCATAAAACTAATAGAAACGGTACGGCATCACCCTTATTGCATTAAATCTCATATCATGGCACGGCATCACCCTTCGTGCATTAACTCTCATATCATGGCACGACATCACC
>AWOL01S0053318.1:0-39448 GCA_000715115.1 Nicotiana otophora
GGGGGTAGGTTGAAAAACTACATGAGACAGTGAGTATCGACGTAGGAGTTTTGTTTTGAAAAGGAATATTTTAGGGACAAAACAGTAAAAATCTTGGTCAAATTTAAAGTGCTTATAAGCTAAAAATTCATAAGTTGGGGGTGACCAGCTTATGGCTTTTGACTTATTTTTAGCTTATAAACACTTTTAACTTTACCAAACGCGTAAATAAGTCGAAAAGTGCTTATAAAGTAGTTTGACCAGTTTATAAGCTTAGCCAAACACCCTCTAAGAACACTTTCTTCGGTATCTTTTAATTTCATTTTCTCTTCTTCGAAAACCCATCAGCTTCTGGGGGATGAAAATAAAATCTTAACTTGGGATGAAAGTAAACAAAACTCGATATTCATTCAATAGTAAATCCCAAAAGTTTTGTTTTTGGAGAGGGGATCCTAAACACTTGAAAAACTCTAATAGCCTATTTGGTCAAGCTGCAAAAATTAGTTTATTTTGAGAAGTGTTTTTTCTCAAAAGTACTTTTGGTGAGAAGTAGTTTGTGTTTGACTAATTACTTTGAAAAATACTTCTGAGCAGCAATTAGTATTTGGCCAAACTTTTAAAAACTGCTTCTATGTATATTTTTCTCAAAAGTGTTTTCCAAAAAGTGCTTTTGGAGAGAATCTATTTTATTCTGCTTCTCCAAAACTACTTCTACATCTCCTCAAAAGAACTTTTTTTCCTTCCAAAAGCTTGGCCAAACACTTCAACTTTGAAAAAAGCACTTTTTTGAAAAAACAATGCTTTTAGGATTGGAGAAACTTGGCCAAACATAAAAATAAGAAAAGGAATACGGAAAATAAGGCAGTTACTTTATGAAATTAAACTAAATCCCCAAATATCAGTAAACCGGGAATATCAATCCTCAGAATCTTGTATGAAAACACCGAATCCAACACAATATAACAAGGAATACAAAATATATAATACGTTGCGACGCGCAACCTGATCTCACCGTACAAAGACAATCCTCCCTTATTTCACCATATCAATATCAAGAATAACATGTAAAACCCGTTGCGGCGCGCAACCCGATCCTACCATATAATCAGAATTAATATTATAATCCTCCCTTATTTTACCATATCAAATCACATATAAAAATATATTTTGGCGTGCAACCCTTATTTTACTATATCAAATCACATATAAAAATTTATTTTGGTGTGTAATCCGATACCACCATATCAATATCAATCCTCCGTTATTTCACATGTTGCAGCGTGCAACCCGATCCATAAATAAAATCAATAAATGTAATCAACTCAACAACTCAAATCATAAGAATCTCTACGATTAAAGAATATGAAAGAAACGCCATAAAGGAACCTCGTACCAAATCAAGGAATGCTACAATTAACATAAAGTAACAGACAAGTCTAATATATGACAATTAAAGAGTACAAGTAGATAATTAAGGCATGTAGCAATTAACCATGGAAGCATGGAAGAAACGAACGTTTTAATATGAGAGAAATAAGTGACAAATAGCAAGTTAAGGCATAGGAAGTAATTAAAGCATGTAACAGTTAAGATAGGAAATAAAGTAATTAATGAAATACGGAAAAGCATGGAAATAAGTAATTTGACGGCATATATACACTCGTCACCTCGTATATATGCCGCGATACATGTAATTCATATAGCACATAGTTCAAGGATTCCTAATTTCATCAAATCAAGGTTAGACCCAACACTTACCTCGATCCGCAAGCAAATCAAAGCTTAACCGGGGACTTTCCTCTAAATCCGTCTCCAAACCAATCGAATCTAACCAAAATCGACTCAATCACATCAAACAATGCTAGAAAAATCGATTACAATATATAAAGTTAAGATCTTTACACGTTCTCCAAAAAGTCAACAAAAGTTAACCTCAGGCCGGCTTGGTCAAAACCCTAGATTAGGATCAAAACGCAACTACCCATTTACCCCCGAGCCCGATTATGTAGATAGTTTCGAAATCCTACCTCAATTTGA
Organism: Nicotiana otophora; assembly: GCA_000715115.1. NCBI lineage: Eukaryota > Viridiplantae > Streptophyta > Magnoliopsida > Solanales > Solanaceae > Nicotiana > Nicotiana otophora. The sequence goes on from AWOL01S0053318.1 coordinate 2,017, forward strand.
GGTCTAAATCTCAATTTTACAAAAAAATTTAATTCTTTCCAAATCCCTAATTTCTACCATGAAAGAACGTAGATTAAGGTTAGAAATTAATGAATGTTGATGGAAATAGAAGAAAACAAGATAAAGTATACTAACCTATGAAAGGGTGATGAAATTTCTCTTTAAAATCGCCTTTTGGCCGAGCTCTAATGAGAAGATGGTGAAAAATGGGTGAAATCTCGTCTTTGATACATTTTAAATCACGCGTCAGGTCTTCTTCGCGTTCACGAAGGACCTTACGCGATCGCGAAGCACTGGCCCAAATGGCCTTCGCGTTCGCGAGAAGTTCTCCGCGTTCGCGATGGCTTTCCCCCTCCTGACCATCGAGTTCGCGACCAAATGATCACGTTCGCGTAGAACACCAAACCAACTCCCCCCAGAGTCCCATAAACCTCTGCGTTCATGTGTGGGTGGTCGCGTTCGCGAAGGCTAAGCCCCCCAAAGCTTCGCGTTCGCGACTTGTTCCCGCATTCGCGTAGGGTAAATCCCTCCCCAGCCCAGGTTACTCTTTGCGATCACGGGAGTATCTTCGTGATCGCGAAGAAGAACGCACTAGGTACAACAGACTTCCAAAAACCAGAAATTTCTAAGTTCAAAAATCATCCATAGCCTATCCAAAACTCACCCGAGCCCCTTGGGAGCCAAACTAAACATGAACAAAAGTGTAATAACAACATACACTTAGAACCACGAATCAGACACCAAAAAAATTTAAATTTTCAAAGAAATTAAAGAACTTTCAATTTTTCAACCGGACGTCCGAATCACATCAAATCAACTACGTTTTGCACCAGATTTTGCAGACAAGTCATAAATACCGAAACTAACCTATATCAAGTTTCGGAACCAATATCCGAACCCGGTAGTAACAAAGTCAACCTACTGTCAAACTTAGGAATTCTTTAAACCTTTAATTTCTAGTTTTCAACAAATAACGTTAAGTCAAACTAGGGACTTCCGAATTCGATTTCGAGCATACGCCCAAGTCCCAAATCATGATACGGACCCACCGGAACCGTCAAAATACGGATTCGGGTCCATTTATACAAAACGTTGACCGTAGTTAACTCAAATAAGTTTTAAGGCATGATTTCATATTTTTATCAATTTCTCACGTAAACCTTTTTTAGAAAGGGGCACGGACTGTGCACGCATATCGAGGAAGGCTCAACGGAGCTATTCGAGATATAGGGACACAAATATGAAGGGTAAAACCATAAAAAACCTATCGGATCATCACATTCTCCACCTCTGAAATAAACGTTCGTACTCGAATGGTCAGAGAAAGATACCTGGACTGGTGAAAAGGTGTGGATATCTACTCCGCATGTCCGACTCGGACTCCCATGTGGATGCCTTGATCGGTTGACTTCTCCACTGCACTCGAACTGAAGGATAACTCTTAGACCTCAACTGTCGGACCTGCCGGGCTAAAATAGCCATCGGCTCCTCCTCATAAGTCAAATCCTTGTCCAATTAGACTGAGCTTAAATCTAACACATGGGACGGATCACTGTGATAAATCCGGAGCATGGACACATGGAACACCCGATGGACTGCTGATAAACTAGGTGGCAATGCGAGCCTGTAGGCCACCTCACCCACTTTCTCAAGAATCTCAAAGGCTCCGATATACCTAGGGCTTAACTTTCCCTTCTTCCCGAACCTCATCACACCCTTCATGGGTGAAACCCGGAGCAATACCCTCTCTCCAACCATGAATGCAACATCGCGAACTCTACGATCGACATAACTCTTCTGCCTAGACTGAGCGGTGCGAAGTCGATCCTGAATAATCTTAACCTTATCCAAGGCATCCTGTACCAAATCAGTACCCAATAACCGAGCCTATCCCGGCTCGAACCATCCAACTAGTGAGTGACAACGCCTCCCATATGATGCCTCATAAGGAGCCATCTGAATGTTCAACCGGTAGTTGTTGTTATAGGCAAACTTCGCAAGCGGCAAAAAATGATCCCAAGAACCCCCGAAATCCATGACGCAAGCACGAAGTATATCCTCCAATATCTGAATAGTGCGCTCGGACTGCCCGTCCGTCTGGGGATGAAATGTTGTACTCAACTCCACCGGCATGCCTAACTCATGCTGATACGGCCCTTCAGAAGTGCGAGGTGAACTGCGTACCTCGATTAGAAATGATAGACACGAGTACACCGTGAAGATGAACGTTCTCGCGGATGTAGATCTCAGCTAACCACTCTGAAGAATTGGTAACTGCCATTGGAATGAAATGTGCCGACTTGGTCAACATGTCCACAATAACCCAACAATATCCATAGTGATACGCTCCCACTTCCACTTAGGAATCTCTATCCTCTGAAGCAAACCATCAGGCCTCTAATGCTCATACTTTACTTGTTGACAATTTATACACCGAGCTACATATGTAACTATATCCTTCTTCGTCCTCATCCACCAATAATGCTACCGCAAGTCCTGATACATCTTAGCGTCACCCGAATGAATAGAATACCGGAAACTATGGGCCTCCTCAAAAATCAACTCACGAAGCCCATCCATATTGGGCACACAAATACGACCTTGCATCCGCAAAACCCTATCATCTCCAATAGTAACCTGCTTAGCACAACCGTGAGGCACCGTGTCCTTAAGGACAAGCAAATGGGGGTCATCATACTGACGTTCTCTGATGCGCTCATACAAGGAAGACCGATAGACTGCAAGCTAGAACACGACTGGGCTCTGAAACATCTAACCTCACGAATTGATTGGCCAAAGCTCGAACATCTACTGCAAGCGGACTCTCACCAACTAGAATATACACATGGCTACCCATACTCACTGCCTTTCTACTCAAGGCATCGGCCACCACATTGGCCTTCCTGGGATGATACAAAATGGTGATATCATAGTCTTTCAATAACTCAAGCACCTCTTCTGCCTTAAGTTGAGATCCTTTCGCTTGAACAAATATTGTAGACTCCGATGATCCGTGAATACCTTACACGACACGCCATAAAGATAGTGCCTCCAAATCTTCAGTACATGAACAATGGCTGCCAACTCTAAGTCATGAACACGGTAATTCTTCTCATGAACCTTCAACTATCACGACGCATATACAATCACCCTGACATCCTGCATCAATACTGCACTAAGACCAATACGAGATGCATCACAATATACCATGTAAGATCCTAAACCTATGGGGCAACACCAACACTGGTGTCGTAGTCAAAGCAGTCTTGAGCTTCTAAAAGCTCAACTCACACTTATCCTACCATCTGAATGGGGAACCTTTCTGGGTCAATCTAGTCAATAGGGCTGCTATAGATTAAAACCCCTCCACGAACCAGTAATGATAACCCCCCAAACCCAGGAATCTCCGAATCTCTATAGCTAAAGTAGGTCTAGGCCAGTTCTGAACTGCCTCAATCTTCTTAGGATTCACCTTTATTCTCTCTGCCGATACAACATGCCCCAAAAAGGCGACTGAGTCTAACCAAAACTCATGCTTTAAAAACTTGGCATATAACTGGCTATCTCTCAAGGTCTGAAGTATAATCCGAAGATGCTGCTCATGCTCCTCTCGACTGCGGGAGTAGATCAAGATATCATTAATGAATACAATAAAAGAAGAATCCAAGTAGGGCTTGAACACTCGATTCATCAAATCCATAAATGTTGCTAGGGCATTTGTCAACCCAAATGACATCACTAGGAACTCATAATGCCCGTACCGGGTCCGAAAAGCTATCTTAGCGACATAGGATGCCCTAATCTTCAAATGATGATAGCCAGACCTCAAATCAATCTTCGAAAACACCTTGGCACCCCGAAGCTGATCAAATAAGTCATCAATCCTCGACAATAGATACTTGTTCTTGATAGTGACCTTGTTCAACTGCCGATAATCTATACACATCCTCATCAATCCATCTTTCTTCTTCACGAACAACACGGGCGCACCCCACAGAGAGACACTAGGTCTAATGAAACCCTTATCAAGCAAATCTTGCAACTGCTCATTCAATTCTTTCAAATCCGGCGGGGCCATACGACATGGTGGAACAGAAATGGGCTGAGTGCTCGGAGTCAAATCAATACAGAAGTCAATATATCTGTGGGGTGGCATCCCTGGCAGATCTGCAGAAAACATCTCTGGAAACTCACGAGCAATTGGTACTGAATCCTTGGAAGGAACCTCCACACTAGAATCACGGACATAGGCCAAATAAGCTAGACATCCCTTTTCAACCATATGTCGAGACTTCACATAAGAAATAACTCTACTAGTAGAGTGACCAGGAGTCCCTCTCCATTCTAATCGAGGCAACCCCGACATGGCTAAGGTCACTGTCTTGGTGTGACTTTCCAATATAGCATGATAAGGTGACAGCCAATCCATACCCAAGATAACATCAAAATCTACCATATCAAGAAGTAGAAGATCTACGCTAGTCTCAAGACTCCCGATAGTAACCACACACGAGCGATGGGCGCGATCTACAATAATAGAATCTCCCACAGGCGTGAACGCATACATATGAGCACTCACGGAATCACGAGGCACAACTAGATATGAAGCAAAATAGGATGACACATAGGAATAAGCAGAGCCTGAATCAAATAGAACTGAAGCATCCTTATGGAAAATTGGAACAATACCTGTGATAACGACGTCAGATGACTCGGCCTCAGGCCTATCTGGGAAAGCATAACATCGAGGTTGGGCCCCACTACTCTGAACTACGCCCCTGGGATGGTCTCTAGCTGGCTGGCCTCCACCTCTAATAGCTTGACCTCCATCTTTAACGGCGCAACCTCTACCTTTGGCTGCCTGACCCTTGCCTCTAGCTGGCTGAGCAGGCGGTGGAGTAAGCGGTGCCAGAATTGTGGCACGAGAACTCTGCTGTGGCATGCCGCCCAACAATCTCGGACAGAACCTCCTGATATGACCAGTTCCTCCACACTCAAAACACCCATCCTGCTGCTGTGGCTGCTGAAACTGACCCGAACAGGCCGGATAACCACGGTGATAGCTTTGAATTGGAAATGCACTGATAGGAGCTAATAGTGCACTATAGGTTGGCTGTCCAAAATGAGGCACATAAGGACCACGACTCCCTGAAGCACTATGAGATGCCTGAAGCGCTGATTGAAATGGCCTGGGAGGATGACCTCTACCAAAAGTACCATTGCCTCCAGATGAGGCACTACTGAAACCACCGAAATGACGAGGCCTCTTACCAGACACCGGCCCCTTCTCTTGAGCACGAACCATCTCGATCCGTCTAGAAATATCTACGATCGTCTGGAAAGAAATATCACTTTCGGTCTCCTTGGCCATCTGTAGCCTGATAGTGAAAGTGAGTCCATCAATAAATCTCCTCACTCTCTCCCTCTTAGTAGGAAGCAAGATCATGGCATGGCAAGCTAGGTCCACAAATCGAGTCTCGTACTGGGTAACAGTCATACTACCCTACTGAAGATGCTCAAATTGTCTGCGGTACTCTTCTCTTAGAGTGACATGAATGAACTTCTCTAGCTTCCACAGGGGGCTCTGGCTCCTGTCTGTCTATAGATGCAGTGCGTGTTCTCGTCATGTGCGAGAGAACAAGAATAGATTGGTTCAATCATCAATGATAGAATAAAATCGCACGATAGAGAAAGAAGTAAAATTGTTCCTAAACTCCATAGCCTATGGAAGATAAGTACAGACGTCTCTGTACCAATCCTCCAGACTCTACTAAGATTGCTCATGACTCGTGAGACATAGGCAACCTAGTGCTCTGATACCAACTTGTCACGACCTGAAATTCCCACCCTCAGGACCGTGATGGCGCCTAATATTTTACTTGCTAGGAGGTCCAACATTAGAACAATTTTTAGCCATTTTTAACAATTCAAATTAAACAATAGTCAAGAACTAAATAAACTGAAATAAAGTGAGAAAATCATACAACCGTGATATCTAAATACAGTCTCAGAATTGGTGTCATAAGTGCACGCGCGACTATAATAATACAAATAATGGTCTGAATAAAATTATAACTGTCTGAAATGAAATAAACAACTAGAATAAGGTAGAAGGGAACTTCAAGGTTGCGAACACCGATCAACTGTACCTCAAGTCTCCGTCAAGCAATCAATCCTAGCAATCTACTCACCGCAGCTAGGACCGACTCCAAAATTTGTACAAGAAGTGCAGAGTGTAGTATGAGTACAACCGACCCCATGTACTCTGTAAGTTCCAAGCATAACCGAGACGAAGTAGTGACGAGGCTAAGGCAGGCCACTTACAATAACCTGTACGCAGTATAATAATAATAACAGGAAAGGAACAGAGGAAATAAGGCAGTTAATTTATGGAAATAAATTCAATCCTCGAAATCTGTAAAACCAGAAACACCAATACTTATAATCTCGTATGAAAACACCGAAGGCTAACACAATACAACAATGAATACAAAACACACAATCCGTTGCGGCGCGCAACCCGATCCCACTGTACAAACACATTCCTCCCTTATTTCACCATATCAATATCAAGAATAATATGTAAAACCCATTGCGGCGTGCAACCCGATCCCACCATATAATCAGAATCAATATCATAATCCTCCCTTATTTTACCATATCAAATCACATATAAAATATGTTTTGGCGTACAACCCGATACCACCATATCAATATCAATCCTCCCTTATTCCACCCGTTGCAGCGTGCAACCCGATCCATAAATAAAATCAATAAATGTAATCAACTCAACAACTCAAATTATAAGAATCTCTATGATTAAAAAATATGAAAGAAATGCCATAAAGGAACCTCGTACCAAATCAAGAAATGCTACAATTAACATAAAGTAACAAGACAAGTCCAATATATGACAATTAAAGAGTACAAGTAGACAATTAAGGCAGGTAGAAATTAACCATGGAAGCATGGAAGAAACGAACGTTTTAATATGAGAGAAATAAGTGTCAAGTAGCAAGTTAAAGCATAGAAAGTAATTAAAGCATGTAACAGTTAAGATATCGAACAAAGTAATTAATGAAATACGGGAAAGCATGGAAATAAGTAATTTGACGGCGTATATACACTCGTCACCTCGCATATATGCCGCGATACATATAATTCATATAGCACATAGTTCAAGGGTTCCTAATTCCATCAAATCAAGGTTAGGCCCAACACTTACCTCGATCCGCAAGCAAATCAAAGCTCAACCAGGGCCTTTTCTCTAAAATCCGCCTCCAAACCAATCGAATCTAACCAAAATCGACTCAATAACATCAAACAATGCTAGGGAAATCAATTATAATACATAAAGTTAAGATCTTTACACTTTTTTCAAAAAATCAACAAAAGTTAACCCCGAGCCGGCTTCGGACCAAAACCCTATTACCCATTCACCCCCGAGCCCAATTAGGTAATTAATTTCGAAATTCGACTTCAATTTGAGGTCTAAATCTCAATTTTACAAAAACCCCAAATTCTTTCCAAATCCCTAATTTTCTACCATGAAAGAACATAGATTAAGGTTAGGAATTAACGGGTGTTGATTGGAATGGAAGAAAACAAGTTAAAGTATTCTAACCTATGAAAGGGTGATCAAATTTCTCTTCAAAATCGCGTCTACGCCGAGCTCTAATGATAAGATGGTGAAAATGGGTGAAATCCCGTCTTTGGGACATTTTAAATCACTGGCGTCAGGTCTTCTTCGCATCCACGAAGGACCTGATGCATACAACAGACTTCCAAAAACTAAAAATTTCTAAGTTCAAAATCATCTGTAGCCTATCCGAAACTCACCCGAGCCCCTCGGGATCCACACCAAACATGAACACAAGTGTAATAACATCATACGAACTCGCTCGCACCATCAAAATATCAAAATAACACCTAGAACCACGAATCGGATACCAAAACAAATGAAATTTTCAAAGAAACTTAAGAACTTTTAATTTTTCAACCGAACGTCCGAATCATGTCAAATCAACTCTGTTCTGAACCGAATTTTGCAGACAAGTCATAAATACTGAAACAAACCTACACCAAGTTCCAGAACCAAAATCCAAATTCGGTAGCAACAAAGTCAACCTACGGGCAAACTTAGGAATTCTTTAAACCTTTAAATTGCTAGTTTTCAACAAATTACGTTAAATCAAGCTAGGGACTTCCAATTTCGGTTTCGGGCATACGCCCAAGTCCCAAATCACGATACGGACCCACAGGAACCGTCAAAACACTGATCCTGGGCCATTTACATAAATTGTTGACTGTAGTCAACTCAAATGAGTTTTAAGGCACGATTTCATATTTTTATCAACTTCTCACATAAGTTTTTTTTGGAAAGGAACACGGACTGCGTAGCAAATCGAAGAAGTCTAAACGGAGCTATTTAAGACCTCGGGACACAGAAATGAAGGCTAAAACTATAAATGACCTATCAGTTCATCACAGAATACCACTTGGTAGACTTAAAAGTGCTTTTGGGTGCGTGAAATCCACAATAGTATACGTAGTATAACTTGACACAAATCGTATAAGCAAAAATATCGAGTATTGACTATCAAGAATGAAAATACAAACAAAGTTGAAGGGAGAATAATTTATGAATAAACAAGGTAAAAATAATATATAAATCTCAAAATGATAATCTCTCAATATGGAGCATATGCAATATCTGAGTTATGGTCTCTTAATGCCTTAACAGTTCCTGCTTTACAGAGATAATAGCCATCCCTCTTATAATGAGGGGATCCTACTTTAGATATAATTAAAAATACATAGTGGGGAACCATGATAAATCAGCTTTTCCCTTTTTTCTATCGAGATTCTCTCTCTTAGTGCGCCTGTAATGGCTCATGTCTATAGGCTCGATATTGACTCGAGCTCGATACTGAATCGAGCTCGATGTAGGCTCGAGCTCGATTTTGACTCGGGGCCCGGTATTGATTCGGGCTCAACATTGGTCGGTCTTTGGCTCTCAAGCTCGATAACGTTGCTTCGCATCATGGTTCGATTTGGATTCGAGCTCGATAATGACTTCGATATCGATATTGAACGGTCCCTAAAACTCAAAGCTCGGTAACCCGACTTCGGATCTTATCTCAAAATTATGATGGCACACTTCGGTCCATTATGTTCCCATCTCGGCAAGTTGTACGAATGCCAAAATTAGTTTCAACCGTATATATATAGTCCCCCCATGTCTCGGGAAGAATGTGGCGAGAAAAGATATGATTTCCTAATGGCTCGATCAGATATACACTGACATTTGCATCGAGCCCGACCACGACGTACGTGATAGCTGTTCCGTCGGTTTAGTTTACCAAGGCATTAAATGCGTGTCAAACGGTGGTCGGCCACTGCTAATATTGAACCGTCATTCCCAATCTATAAATAGCTTCTCTTTTTACCATTTATCACTTTTACATCTCCAGATTTCAAATTTTCTAAGCTCTTTCTCGCATATTCTGAGTTTATTTGCAAGCCTGTGATTATTACTGCAAAATCTTCCTTCTGTGATTTTCACTGCAAAACCTTTCTTCCAAACACCACATCATTGTCATCTTCTTCTATTCTCGATATTCATAACCAAAATGGTGAAAACATTAAAAATTGTTCCTCAAAAAGAAAAATCTTCTTCTTCACAGCCTGCCACCGACAAAACATCGGCGGAGCCACGGCCTGAGGAGTGTGCTCCCGGGGCGTGTGTTCTTACCTCTAATTTTAAAGTTGACAAAGGCTCGTCGGTTCTCGGCTGATGCGAGCCAGTATCGAGGTATATGTGTTCGATAACCGAGGGGCATCTCGAACAAATAAGGAAAGATTGCAACTGGGAGAACGAAGAAGTGGTAATCCCATCTCCCGAAGAAGATATTACTACTCATGTGAAAGGGTTTTTAAGCGTGTATACTTACCCTTTCATGTTAGATCCTCTCGACCCTGTTATCATTGATTTTTTCAGTCAATACCAAATAACCCTAGGCCAAATCCATCCTTCTTCTTGGCGGATCGTTATCTTGATCCGTTTCTTTGTGAACAAAATCGAGGGGATGCCTTTTACCCTCGACCACCTCATTCAATTATATAGCCCTCGCCTCTTTCGAGGCGGGTTAATAAAACTTCAACGTCGGGCTACCAATGCTCTATTCTCGATCATAGATGAGGACAAACATCGAGGCTGGATGGGCAGGTTCATTCGAGTGAAGACTTCGGACCTAATACCGGCCGAGAAGATGCCATTTCTCGAGGAGTGGAACATGAAGCGTAAGTGTAACTCTGATGTTATCTCCTATTGTTTTGCCCCTTCATTTCTTTCTCACTGATATCCCCTTTTGTGATGCAGCGGTTCCTTGGATGCCCGGTGTAGTTCCTAACCTCAAGAACTGGGTACGCGACCTGGCTTCGACCTCTTCATACGTCGAGCGCTCATGGCGTGATTTTTCAAAGGGTCGATGGGAAGCCAAAAATCATGGTAAGCCTCTTTCTCACATCTTTGATAGTTCGAACGAAATTTCCATATACTTAATCAATTTTCTTATGTGCGGCTTGGCAAAGATGCGATTTTGAGGCCCCCGTCTCGCGAGGAAGAGGCTTCGGCCTTTGTTCCAAAATCGGCGAAGGATAATAAGAGGAAAAGGGCCTCTACTTCCGAAGATCCAAAATCGAAGATGAGGACGACTCGTAAGCCGAGGAAGAATACCATCCCTTTGACCAAAGAATCGGTTCGTCGTCTAAGGGATGAAGACAAGCAAGAAGAAAACGACGAGTCCGTACTAGTGGTCCGAGTGAAGAAAACCATTGATGCCTCAATAACAGCTGGATCGATGGTGGTTTGTGTGTCTCCGCCTCGAACCGAGGTGATATCGGAGAAGGATTCGGGTAAAGTCCCCGAGTTAATGGAGGTCGAGGATGCCTCCCACTTAAGTCGACAACCGGTGGGTATATCCGAAAGGGCAGATTCTGAAGCTCTCCAAATCGAGGAGAACGCCCCAAGCGACTCGCTTGGGGCAATAGTAATCGGAGACTCGCCTACTCTCCCCGCTTTTTTTGAAGGGGAGATTCGAGAGGCCCAAGCTTTGGGGGCCCTCAAGGTAAATGGGCCTCATGAGGGAGAGGACCCTTTTTGTGATATGTTTACCAGTATCGAGGATGTTGCTGGCCCTAGTGATGCATTGGGTCTTTTCCACGAAGTGCATCAGGCTCTGAATCGGGTAAGCCTTAACTCACTTCGTTGGTACCACCTTCATGTTTGTTTTTCTTTTCTAACTTCTTTTCTTCTTTCTTCGCATGCCGCAGCATGTTCTCGGTCTCGATCTGAGCTGCGCCGGTACGAAATCGACCTTAGACGGGTCACGAAAGAGAGGAACACCCTTAGACTCCTCTTCGGTCAAAGGGAAGAAAAAATCAAGGACCTCCGAGCTGAGTTGGCCAAGGCTTATCAAGACCAGACCGACCTGACCGAGCAGGTAATGATAATCTTAAAAACCCATGGGCTCACTTTTGGAACAATGGCTAATATTTTGATCTCACAGCTATAGCAGAAGCTTGAGATGATTAGGAATCTTCGTGAGGAGGTCGATATGATAAGGGCAAAGACCTTGGGATGGAAAGACGGTATGGACCGTCTCGCAGTAGAAAACGAAACTGCTCGAGCCCAATTATCATCGGCCAAAAACCAACTTCAAGGTATGAAGGAGAAGAGCTCAGTTCAAGCAATAAAGATAGATTAGCTCGAGGCTCGGTTGGCCTCCAAACTTGCCAAGGCCAAATCTGACGCTGAAAAAGCAAAGGCCAATGTGGATGCATTCGTGGCCGTCTATCGGGCTGATGCTAAAGCCGCTTAGGTACAAGCAAGAGAGGCAGCCGAGACCGCTAAGAGTATAGCATATTGGGCTGCTAAACTTGCCAAATGCCAATCTCGAAGGGAGACCCTCGAGGAGATCCATGCACGAGGTTTGGATCTCACCGAAGAGATAAAAAAGGCTAAAAAGCTCGAAGCTGATGCTGAAGCCTTGGCTTTCGATGATGACGATGATGATGATGGGAGCAAGAGTGGGTCTGAGAGGGGGGAGGAGCCCGATGGAGAAGAGACCGCATCCGGAGATAACCAGGAGATTTAGAGTTTTTTCTATTTTTTGTGTAGGGTCATGTTCGGACGTTGTAAACACTCTTGAATATATATAAAGATCTTTTCCTTCCCTGACTTGTTTCTATTTTATTTTCTGCCTTGTGAAGATCTTGTTTTATTCATGCCTTATGAAAGTTTTCATAAGTTCGAGGCTTTGGGCAATTTGATCGAATTCAGACCTTATAGCTTTTATAACCGAGTGGGTGTTTGCTCAAACTTGAAGTGGTGTAGCTCGTAGGCTTTATGGTCGAGTTAGTTCTTCGCTCTAACTCGAAGTAATAGTTAGCCTGTAGGCTTTTATTGGTCTAGTGAATGCTTTGCTCGAACTCGAAGTAAGGTAGCCCGTAGGCTTAATAGTCGAGTGAGTGTTTTTCTCGAACTCGGGATAATTGTTAACCCTTAGGCTTATTAGTCGAGTGAGTGATTGCTCGAACTCGAGATAATTGTTAGCCCTTAGGCTTAGTAGTCGAGTGAGTGATTGCTCGAACTCGAAGTAAGAGTAGCCCTTAGGCTTAATAGTCGAGTGAGTGATTGCTCGAACTCAAAGTATGAGTTAGCCCGTAGGCTTAGTAGTTGAGTGAGTGATTGTTCGAACTCGAAGTATGAGTAGCCCTTAGGCTTTTATTGGTCGAGTGAGTGCTTTGCTAGAACTCGAAGTAAGGTATCCCGTAGGCTTAGTAACCGAGTGAGTGATTGCTCGAACTTGAAATAATAATTAGCCGTAGGCTTAGTAGTCGAGTGAGTGATTGCTCGAACTTGAAGTAAGAGTAGCCCTTAGGCTTAGTAGTCGAGTGAGTGATTGCTCGAACTTGAAGTAAGAGTAGCCCTTAGGCTTAGTAGTCGAGTGATTGATTGCTCGAACTTCAAATAATAGTTAGCTCGTAGGCTTAGTAGTCGAGTGAGTGATTGCTCGAACTCGAAATAATAGTTAGCTCGTAGGCTTAGTAGTCGAGTGAGTGATTGCTCGAACTCGAAGTATGAGTAGCCCATAGGATTTTATTGGTCGAGTGAGTGCTTTGCTCGAACTCGATGTAAGGTAGCCCGTAGGCTTAGTAATCGAGTGAGTGATTGCTCGAACTCGAAATAATAGTTAGCCCGTAGGCTTAGTGTGGGGCTAGGCCTCATTGATTTTTCAGTTGGCAGTCCCGATTTATGGGGTAGTGGTCGGCCGTTAAGCCTGTCTGCATAATATATCATGAAATAACGGATGGCAAAGAAGAAATTTCTCTTTATGTCGTTATACATGTGTTCATGTTTTGTACCAGGGATTGAGCAAACTACACGAGCATGGTTCGTTTGACCATTTGGCTCTTACAATTTTTCTTATTGAAACCCCGTTGTTATGAAGTAGTTTCCTTGCATCGAACTTGATATATTTGAGGGTAACACCCCCCAGTATTCGAGGTTCATTGTAAAGAGGCCTCGGATACTGTTAAATTGTTCTAAGTTAGCACGATCAATGGTTTCCTCACTAAAAACCTTGCCGAAAAACCCATCTTGGATAAAACCGGTCTAAGAGAAAAAGAGTGCAACGCGTGCTTCCAGGCCTAAGGCTTTGTGTTGAATAACCCATTCATGTTCTTGGTCGAACTCCTGCAAGGGTTAGTTTCAAAATATAAACGAACATGGGAGGGTCATACCTTAGCAGTAGTATCGTTTTAGGTGCGACACGTTCCAATTGCTTGGTAGTTGTTTGCCATTTATAACACCGAGCTTGAAGGATCCTTTACCAACGATGTCGAGTACCCGATACTGTCCTTCCCAGTTTGGACCCAGTTTTCCTTCATTTGGATTCCGAGTGTTGAGGGTGACTTTTCTTAGCCCTAAGTCCCCGGTTTTAAAATGGTGAATATTGGTTCTTCGATTATAGTATCTTTCAATCCACTATTTTTGGGCGGCCAATCAGGAGAGAGCGGCTTCTCGCGTTCCATCCAATAATTCGAGGCTAGTATTCATAGCCTCGTGATTTGACTCTTCTGTTGTATGTCGAAACCTCNCACACGTTCCAATTGCTTGGTAGTTGTTTGTCATTTATAACACCGAGCTTGTAGGATCCTTTACCGACGATTTTGAGTACATGATATGGTCCTTCCCAGTTTGGACCCAGTTTTCCTTCATTTGGATTTTGGTGTTGAGGGTGACTTTCCTTAGCACTAATTCCCCGGTTTTAAAATGGCGAAGATTGGTTCTTCGATTATAGTATCTTTCGATCCGCTGTGTTTGGGCGGCCAATCGGACGAGAGCGGCTTCTCGCTTTTCATCCAATAATTCGAGGCTAGTATTCATAGCCTCGTGATTTGACTCGTCCGTTGTATGTCGAAACCTCATACTGGGTTCCCCGACTTCGACTAGAATCAAGGCCTCGGAACTATATACTAAGCAGATCGAGTACCACCTTGAATACTATTTTCAGGTTCAGAATGTTAGTTTGCCTCAATAGCCACATATGAATTAACGTCTAATGGTACTTCGACTCGGGCCCCAACGGTATCAACAAGCGGCCTTTCGTCCCTGGGCGTCAAGTTGTTGTTCTCATCTTGAAGGTCAGCTTCGTTGTCGATAGGTAAGGCCATTAATTGAGAGTTCGTTGTTGCTAATCCGAAATCAAAGATACTTTCAATAACAAGCGTAAGATGGTGTGTTTTGCAGATTCATATCAAATAGCCACTGTTATCCTTAGCCCTACGGTGGGCGCCAAACTGTGTACCCGAAAAACGGATAGAGTTGAATTTATATGTAGTTATAAAGATATGTGGTATAACTTGACACAAATCGTATAAGCGAAAATATCGAGTATTGACTGTCATGAATGAAAATACAAACAAAGTTGAAGGGAGGGTGATTTATGAATAAACAAGATGAAAATAATGTATAAAGATCAAAATGATAATCTCTCAATATGGAGCTTATGCACAATATCTGAGTTATGGTCTCTTAATGCCTCAATGGTTCCTGCTTTACAGAGATAATAGCCATCCCTCTTATAATGGGGGATCTTGTTTTAGATATAATTAAAAATACATAGTGGGGAACCATGATAAATTATTTTTTCCCTTTTTCCTACCGATATTCTCTCTTTTAGTGCGGCTGTAACGGCTCTTGTCTATAGGCTCGATATTAACTCGAGCTCGATGTGGGCTCGAGCTCGATTTTGACTCGGGGCCGGGTATTGATTCGGGCTCAGCATTGATCGATCTTTGGCTTTTAAGCTCGATAACGTTGCTTCGCATCATGGTTCGATTTAGATTCGAGCTCGATAATGACTTCGAGCTCGGTATTGATTGGTCCCTGAAACTCGAAGCTCGGTAACCCGGCTTCGGATCTTATCCCGTAATTATAAAGACGCTCTTCGGTCCATTATGTTCCCATCTCGACCAGTCTTATTATACGACCGAAATCGATTTCGACCGTATACAAATATCAAGAGGAGAAAGATATATTCCTATAGCGATCTTCCTTTCTCAAAGTTACTACAGATTTTCACATTACAAAGTTGAGATTAGTCAAAATCATCCCTCACTTTACGAAAGGCATATCATAGTGCATACTGCATAGTGGAGGTTAGATAAATCATGCAATTTGACTCCTTAATGACATAATCAAAATTCACTTCAATTAAATAAAATGATTTAGATGTCATTTACCATGTGAAGTTCATATTTCAAAAACAGGTAAAAAGCCAGTTTGACATATGAAAACACTTGGACATTTGTCAATCATTCTGAGCAGTATTATTTGCCACCATTAGATAAAATAAATCTACAACTATATGAGTTGGATCCATCATCCATACCAAGGAATTATTGGAAAGGCAGAAAATGGCAATGACTGCCTTTTAATTGATTCATTTCATTATCTTTACCAATGCTTGTTTTTATTTTTTTGAATAGGTAAGATTCAATTCTTCAATTATTCTTATAAAATACAACCCCATGACGGAGATTTTCATTTCTTTCACAGATCAGAGACGCAAGGGATCTATCAACATATTTAATTAAGATTGTATAAACTACAATATCTCGATCCACGTCCGATTGGTCAAACACAGATTGATAGCTCATAAGTGACAGAAGCTTTTCCCTTCTAGCTGAAATCATGTACTAACCTTTTTGGAGAAAAATATTTTTAAGTTTTCAAAGTAAATCTAGTAATGAAAAACATTTTCCATTTTACAAAACGCACCATAATATTTAGGAAGAAAACATTCAGTGATCGTTTGGTTAATCTCATAAAGAATAATAATTTCATTATAAATTATTTTTGTTACTCCTATAATGTTTCATTTATAATATAACAAATTGCCTTATTAATATGATCTCCCATAATTATTTGGTGGACTCGTAATATAAAAACTCACAAATTGCTAGCAATTGAACTCAAGAGATGTTTATTGTGAAGTTTGCATGCTTAGGCAAATTTTACATAGAAATGTGATGGGATGGTTACGAGTCATAGGAATGCGAGTTCATAAAACCGTAAGGCACCAGAAGTTGCCAATTAAGGGTAATTTAATTAAAATACTTATTTGGTTTTTTAGGAGTTACATAATATTTTATTAATAGGCATGCCAAAAGCAAACAAATCACTTATTGTGAACCGGAAGGAGTAGTATTTTACCGAGGCTGATGGTTCCGTTAACCTCCAAACTCCAACGTAGGTCTACCTCTGAACACACGACTTATAATTATGAAAATACGTGCTCATTTAATAAATTTAAATTACGGGTGATGTAACAAATAAAGAGCATATGACTATTGAAAAAGAAAAAAAAGATAATAATGGCGATGACAATACTATCATTGGTGTTCAACTACTTTTCTCGTCCGAAAATGGCATGTTCTAGTTTGACTTTTGGCGTACATTTCATAATTCTTGGTCCCTATCTCTTTGCTGGATCAACTTCATTTGGTAGAACGACAGTTGGATGTGAGACCCAAAGTTATAAGAGCTTTCAATTGCACATCTCATACTTTCCTTCTATTCTAGTGGTGAGTCGAGGACCAAATGATCATAATTAATATCTTGGACTCGAAGTGATTGTTGTTTACATTTATGCGTACATATAGTACTTCAAATTTTTGAAGAAACGAACCCACTGCAAAACGGATAGATTTGCAAGTTACATAATTAGCAATATCTAACTACGTGGGTGTGCATTTGATTTTTGAATTTAACCGAGGTATGTACAAATTAATTCAGACACCATTATTGATAAATGGAAAAATCGCATGACATAATACTAGCTAGCTTAAACCTTTAAAATTTCAGGATCATGGTAGTTCGATGAAATGATAAGTGGAGGTAATAGTGAAGATTTTCATATAACATTTTTTCTTGTTTGAGAGTCAAGTAGTGGGTACTGGAATGGTTTGTACTGATTTGAGTAGCGCAAGTCTCGCATCACTTAGGACCTTCAAATAGAAGATAATATATATATATATATATATATATATATATATATATAATAAAAACATGAATACAATGTCGGTTTACAAAAATAACCTTATAATATTAAATATAATAATTCATAATAAAAAGACATAATCGGAATTCTTGATATTAACCTTATAATTCTATTAGTTTTAGAACACAATACCACACGCTAAAAATTCTAGGTAAACCAAACGAAGAAAGACAAAACCCCAAATTGGAAGGAACTATTATACATTCAAAGCCCTAAAACTACGGTAGGTTTATGGCTTCATATTGGACACCAACAAGGATTTAAAGAGAAAAACTTCAAACTTAAACAGATATAGCAACTAAAAGTAACAGTAACAAATAGAAAAAGAGAGGATATAATCAATGTCATATATCTATCTATGCATAGAGAGTTTAAAATTTATTTAAAAGTTATAGTACAAAAGACAAATGTCGTCCCTTTTATTTTTTATATTTTTTTCTTTTTAATTAATATCTTAATTTGGTCTATTCTAAATTCTAAGTTGCAACTGGGTAAGTCATTGTTATGTTTACTGCTTTAGTAAATCAGTGTAACATCTAACAAAAAAAAAAAAGAGGAAAAAGAACTCTTCAATAAGGAAGTAAATTTTCTTCAAATAATAAAATATAAATTAAATAAACAAGACAAGTACCCATTAAGAAGGAATAAAATTGTTCAATACAAAAATCCTTAAATATAAAAGAAAATAGCTTTTCAAGAATTATTCTCTAATTTAAGAAGGAACAAAATTGTTCTACCAAGAAACGCAAAAATATGTAGGTATTCTTTAATAAATTAGAGACATGATTATTTAGTTAAAAAAGCTAAACGGGAGGTTTAGAGATAGGTCACTGAATTCTCCGTTCTTTATATTCAGTAAACAAAAATTACTTATGTATCGTAAAAACTGTGAACGGACTCATGAAGATTAGGTGCAAGATCAAATGAAAGAAACTACCATACAGTTTTGTGATGACGAGTTAGGAAAATCATGCAATTGATAATATTGCTAAAACTTATGTTGTGGAAAGCAAATTTTTGTGGTGCTAAAATATTGAGTTTTCATCTGCAATGTTACACTCTTTTATTTTATCTTGCAGATTTTAAGGTGAGTTTAATTTTTTAATTATAATTTGTAGATATGACTGTAACGACCCGACTAGTCGTTTTGAGAATTTGCGTCCCGTTCGGCGGCTTAAGGTCTCGAGTAACTTCATATTATGTGTTATGACTTGCGTATGTGGTCAAGTTTATTTTTCGGATGATTCAGGATCAATTAAGAAGAAGGGCTCCTGTTTTAGAAGCTTAAGCGGTAAGAGTTGACCGAAGTTTTTAGTTTTGTGTAGATGACTCCGAAATGATATTTTGATGATTTCAATAGCTTCGTATGGTGATTTTGGACTTAGGCGTGCGTCTGAATTTCGATTTGGAGGTCCGTAGGATAATTTGAAGCATTTCGACGAAATTGGAAAGTTGAAATTTTGGAAGGTTGAGAGGTTTGACCGGGAGTGGACTTTGGTGATATCGAGCTCAGATTGCGATTCCGAGAGTTGGATTAGTTCCGTTATGTCATTTGGGACCTGCATGTAAAATTTGACGTCATTTTCGGGTTGATTTGATATGTTTCGGTATGAGTTTTGGAAGTTGGAAGATTTAGAAATTTATAAGTTCGATTCGTGGTGCGATTTGTAGTTTTGACATTGTTTGATGTGATTTGAGGCCTCAAGTAGGTCCGTGTTACGTTATAAGACTTGTTGATATATTCGGACGGGGTCCCGAGGGACTCAGGTGAGTTTCGGACGAGCTTCAGATCAATTGGAGCATTCTTGGATGAGGCTGGTTTGGGCTGAGTTCTGGTGTGGTCGCACCTGCGGACCACTGGGCGCAGGTGCGATGGTCACAGGTGCGAAGATGAAGGCGCAGAAGCGAGAAAGGCTGCACATTTAGTCATATTCGCATTGTGCTTATTGGGTTTTAACTTACGAAGTGTGTGCCCAGGTGGCGTTAGATTTGACTTGTTGATTTGAGTGGATATGTGAGGCCTCGTAAACTTTCGCCAAGGAATTTAAGATTTCGTGGTGCCGAGGTAGGCTAATGGATTTGCGGATTGTAGAAAACGAACCACGTTACAGAACTTTTGGCTTGAAGAATGCACTGAAGTGTTAATGAGAATTTTTGGCCGAAGAAGGCGATTCTGCGGTCAATTTCGCGACCGCAGAACTGTTCCGCGGACCGCATAAGTATCGCAGAGTGGAACAGAAAATGGGCAAATTTTGAAAAATAATTTTTTGCAGGCCGCAAAATGATTCTGCGGGCTGCATGAGCATTCTGCTCGCCACATAATTATTCTGCTAGCCGCATAAAAATTATGTTGCCCACATAACGATTTTGCTGCCCACATAATTGATTTAGGGTGTCATTTTTAAATTTTTTTTTATCCGACTCTATTTTGATATAAGGCCTTAGAGGGTCATTTTAGAAGGAAAAATCTGATATTTTAGATAGAGGAGAGAGCTATTCTAGATAGAGAAGGGATGTCACCAACTATTTCATGCTTCAAATTCTTGCTCAAGCTTTGGAGATTCACGGGAGAAATTCACAAGATCTTCATCTAATAGGTAAGGTTCTACTCTCTAGCCCTAAATTTCGTGATTTGGACTGAAAGTAGGTAATGAGAAATCTGATTCTTGGGTAAGAGAGTTGTTATCTATGCATGCATGTGGCTATAAGGATGGTGGGAAGGTAATTGAGCTAATATGAGTAAACGCTTGGTATTGAATGGGTTGTGGAGTGAAGAAAATCTTGTAGAAGAACCTTGTAGTCGAATTTGCACACCTAGTGTTTGATAAAATGCTCAAATAAGCTCAAACCATAAATATCTTCCTAATTTATGTTCAATTTTGTTATGCTTCAAAATAGATTGGGATTGCTAAGATTTCCGGAACATTATAGTAATTCAAGGAAAGCTCAAAGCAAGGTATGTTGGCTAAACTTCTCTCTTAGAATCGAATTCCATAATGTCCCCGTAAGCTTCAAGTATGGTTGGTTCAAGTTCCTAATTCTCATGTTCCGAGTTGTTCCTAATAAATTCAATTATCCCGAGTAAACAAAGTGTGAAAAGTTATGTGTTCAAAACGTGTTCCGAATGTTCCTATCACATTATGTTATCCTTCAGGAATGTGTTCATGAATGATATGTGTATTAAAATGTTATGGCTTTGAGAAGTGTTTCAAATGAAAGTTATGATACCGAATTGTGTGAGAAAAACTCGATGTGCTTAAGACTCTTAATTGCTCATATGTGTACCTAAAGTCTTGATTTGAAATGCAGTATTGTTGATAATCTATAAAGATACTTGAAAGTGAAAGAAGTGGGTTGAGGATATAAA
This sequence comes from Nicotiana otophora, assembly GCA_000715115.1. Classification (NCBI taxonomy): domain Eukaryota; kingdom Viridiplantae; phylum Streptophyta; class Magnoliopsida; order Solanales; family Solanaceae; genus Nicotiana; species Nicotiana otophora. The sequence continues at coordinate 23,014 of AWOL01S0053318.1, forward strand.
GTGTGGCCACCGTGCCAATAATAAAAATTATACTTATGGCCAATGGTGCCAATAAAATGCAATGATGTGACAAACGTTATGGAATGAGCCTTGATTCAACCGTTTCAAAATAACTTCGAAAATAAATTTGCTTAAAAGCTTATGTACTCGAATCATGCCCAAATGTGGCCGTTTTAACTAATGTTATGCTTTGTAAATATTTCCAATGTGTTTTAAACTCTTACATATTCATGAGTTGAAATTGTGCATTTCCCTTTTGGGGGAAAATTATTTCAAGAATAAATGGTGTGTTACTCATTTATGATTTTAACTTGCGCTTTGATTGCTAATCATTTTACTCAATTTTTGGACAAAGATCTAATGTGTTTAAATTCTTCATTACAAATGAACTTAAAGTTTTGATTTTCGGAATATTCTATATGTTGATGTTTATGATAATGATCCTTGAAAGTAAAGAAATGGAAGTGTGGAAATAAAATACGACCATTGTATCATGAAAGAAGAATCATATGTATGGCCAATAGAGCCAATGAAATGATGATATTGTAAGTGGTTAAAAGTACTAATGAATCTATATATGCTGTGAAAGGTTATGAGGTAAATGCAATTGTATTTATGTTTTTCTTGTATGAAAATCAAAAATATTTTTGGGAGTATCGTTAGTCACCTCGGAAGGGTAGGTGGGAACAACCTAACCCCGAAACTACACGTGCCGGTGTAGGAGTGCATTGTGATTATTCCCCTTATTTGGGATGAGATTGTTGTGATAAGAACATTCCCCTTAATTGGGATGAGATGATGGCTAGCAAAAGGGTGATGTCAATCCACACGGCATTGTGGTGAGATGACCTAGCTGATTGGGTCGAGATCGGAAGCCATGTCGTACACATGGTGGTGATTATGATTACAACTCTACCCGCACACATTGAAGTGAGGCGGCACGACTGCTTTGTGTAGAAGTTGTTATGATTGGATGTCTCTGGTGAGACAGCTTAGCCGATCGGACTGAGATCGGACTCCGTGCTAAAAGTACGATGGTATTTTGATTGGATGTCTCTTGTGAGATGGCTTAACCGATCGGGCCGTGATCAGACTCCATGCTAAATTCACGGCGGTATATCGGTACTAAAGATCCCCCAACCAAAAAATAATATTATCTTTGTATTTTGATTATCATCTTCACAGTATTATCTCTGTATTTTGAAAACTGTTATGTTTTAACTTGACATTTGGATATCATTGATCGTTGCTTGTTGTTTCCGTGATTTTTCTTTCTTATATTGGCATTCTATTGTGAAAGAGGACATTTAACTTTACATATTAGTACTATTTTATATGTACTAACGTCCCTTTTTGCCGGGGGCGCTGCATCTTCAATGGATGCAGGTGGTTCATCAGAGGGTATCTTTGGATATCGTTAGCAGTTACTCCCTGTTCAGCAGGTTTTGGTGAGCCCTACTCTATTCCGGGTCTGATGTCATTTGATATTGTACGTTGTGTTATGAGGTATAGCCGGGGTCTTGTTACCGGCACTTCCATACTACTCTTTTGTTGTACTTAGAAGCTCCATAGACAGGTTGTGGGTGGTGTTTGATGTTGGGAATTGAACTAGAAGTGTTGGTATTTGGCAAATATGTTTTTCATTATATCAATAAACTTGTAATATTTTGGAAATTTTAAATGAAGCTGCCAAAGGTAATGAAATGGGTGTTGTTTATGAAATCCTTTCAATGCTTAATTAATGAAATACATCTCCACTCTATTAATGGGCAAGGTCGGGTAAAAAGTAGCAGGCTTGCTTGACCGAGTTATCTATAATGAGTGTCGGTCGCTCTCCTCGAGGTCGGGGCGTGACAGGATAGTCATGGCATCTTCGTGTTTCTTGCCTCATTGTCGGTGTTGTGGAGGTTGGGAACGGGGTTCTAGCTGATATGAGGTTAATTGCCGGTGCTGGGTTTGATTATGGACAACTATTGTGATCAGAGATGTGGTTATGTGCATATGTGTGATGTGTTACGTCGTGTGGTTGTACCTTGTGGGTGTAGAAATAATTTGTTGTAGCTGATGGAGGTTGGTACCGTGTGTTGATGTAGGAATCGGGTCTTTTGGTAATGATTGGCCGGTGAGAAATTTGATTCTAAGGTTATCCGTATGGGTGAAAGGAATAATTTTCAGTTAGGGATGGTGTCGTCGGACCTAGGTGGATTGGGGTGACGTGGGATCACCCGCGGGTGTATGTATGGTATTTCACTCAGTGATTTGATGACTTCATAATGGTTCTTGACATGTTCGAGAACGAAGTGGGCTCATGTATCTATAAGTACAACTGTGTACGAGGCTATTCTGTCTTTATTTTATTCTAGAATAAATTTCTTTGTACTTAATGTACTATTCTTTATGTTTTTAAATTCCGCACCTCTCAGATCCTGTCACTTTTGTCTTTATTCTGCTGTTTATTGTTTTTCTACGAGTGGGCTCATGTGATTATGCCCGTCTGTGCCGCTACCCTCTTTGGTCGGCAGAATAACTTCTCCTGAGTTGCGTCAACTTTTCTGTTGGCCACAAAAGTATATTCAGTAAACTGTTTGGCTCCTAAAAACAACAACAACAACAACAACAATCCACTATAATCCTATTAGTGGGGTCTGGGCAGGATAGTGTGTACGCAGACCTTACCCCTATCCTGGGTAGAGAAGCTGTTTCCAAAATGACCCTCGTCATTCTTTCTTCCAAGAACTTTTCACCTTGTTCTTGGGTGACTCAAACTCACAACCTCTTGGTTGGAAGTGGAGGGTGCTTGCCGTTAGAGCAACCCACCTTGTCTTGTTTGGCTCCTAAAAAGTTTAAACTTAATGCCATAGTAGTCGCAACCGAAAGAAGATCCTTTTACTCAATGCAAATACAGTGGAAGATCACAACTCATCATCTTTTGTAATTACAATTAAGAAGAAGAGCGAAAATACCAGAGTTTCAATAACTGCTTCAGCTCAACAACGACTCCTAACTGTAACCTTAGATCCTAACTGCTTCTTTAGATGTAAATCTTGGCCAGTGTGAGTTTTTAAGTGCTTCTTTCTCAAATCTAATCCGCCAATTTCTTCATGATTTCCATATTGTTAGCATAATAATTTGATTATTTCTAAAAAAGTAGAGAGCTTCAATTGCAGCTCAGATACAACGATTAAGTTTCCTAAATGAACAGTCTTTGTTATTTCAGGGCTTCCTTTATATCCTGAACTGTTTCCTTTTTTTTTTGGCAATTATATATTGTCTGCTGCTTTTCTGTTTTTGATGTCAAAGATCATGGACTGCTTTTGTGCTTGTCCTTTGTGTCCTTAATTCTTCCTTTTCAGGCAATCATAAATTGTCTACTGGTTTTCTATTTTTTTTTTGGATGGAATCTGCTCGTCAAGGAATGAGTGAACATAAATGGAATGTCGTGACATTCTAATCAATTTTGTTTCCGTATCATGGAGGAGTGCGTGATTTTCTGATATCATTTGTCTATTGAGTCATGCTCCTCTTTTTACTGTATGTAATTTACAGGAAAGAATTCGGGTTGATTTTGTGGTCCCAGTGGCCGAGCCAGGAATTTATGCTAAGGAATTCGAAAAAATACTATAAAGTCACACTTGGGGATTTGAACCCCCTTTGATACTATACTAGAATATCAACAGTTTATATACCCAAAGAGATTCATTTTTGGCCTATTTCCGCTGTATAATTTTCGGAGAAAGGGGATTCAATTGAACCCCCTTTGCTCTACATAGCTCCACTCCTGTTCGTGGTTATATGGCAGCTCTCAAGTTCATGGATGGTATAATTTACTCACTTGAGTTTACTTTCTGTAATCATTCTGTCATTCTAGCTCCATAATCTTTCTTTTAGCTTTGCTCATTTCATTTTCTTTCTTCAGCTTGTGAGTACAATAAGCCTCCAGGGCTGGTCAGCGATGACGGTGGCGCTGAACTGGAAAATTACCTGTCAGAAGAAACTCGAGAAGCATGTTTAGGACTTCATCCAGATAGACTTGCATCTATTGTTAGTTCCTACGACATCAAAACCTTAAATAAAATTGGAGGAGTTGAAGGGATCACAAGTAGGCTGAAAGTCTCATTGGATGAAGGAGTGAAAACCAGTGACGTACATATCAGACAAAATATATATGGATCAAACAAATACATTGAGAAACCTTTTAAAAGTTTTTGGACTTTTATATGGGAGGCTTTGCAGGATATAACTCTCATCATCCTCATGGTTTGTGCTGTTGTCTCTATTAGTGTGGCGCTTGCCACAAAAGGGTGGCCAAAAGGAACATATGACGGGCTGGGAATTCTACTTAGCATATTCTTGGTAGTCATAGTTACTGCAATTAGCGACTACAAGCAGTCATTGCAGTTCAGGGATTTGGATAAGGAGAAGAAAAAGATATTTATCCAGGTCACAAGAGATGGATCCAGGCAGAAGGTTTCCATTTATGACTTGGTGGTTGGTGACGTAGTTCACTTAGCTATTGGGAATCTGGTTCCCGCTGATGGAATATTCATAGCCGGATACAGCTTGCTAATTGATCAATCAAGCCTATCCGGTGAGAGTCTACCAGTAAGCATATATGAAGGAAGACCTTTTCTTCTATCTGGAACCAAAGTGCAAGATGGTTCAGCTACTATGCTAGTAACTACTGTTGGAATGAGAACCGAATGGGGTAAGCTGATGGAGAGACTAACAGATGGGGTAGAAGATGAGACTCCTCTGCAAGTTAAGTTGAGTGGTGTTGCTACCATTATTGGAAAGATAGGACTAGCATTTGCTCTGCTGACATTTATGGTGTTGACGGTCAGATTTCTTGTAGAGAAAGTACTTCACCATGAGCTCACCAAATGGTCTTCGAGTGATGCACTGACTCTTCTAAATTACTTCGTGACAGCAGTGACTATAATTGTTGTTGCAGTTCCAGAAGGACTGCCTCTGGCAGTGACGTTGAGTCTTGCATTTGCAATGAAAAAGCTAATGGACAACAGGGCATTAGTGAGGCATCTTTCTGCATGTGAGACAATGGGTTCAGCTACTTGCATCTGTACAGATAAGACAGGAACACTAACAACAAACCAAATGGTAGTCAAGAAGATATGGATTTGTGAAAAAACTAAAAAGGTAGAAACTGATGGAGGTGGGGATGCAGTAACTCTGAATATATCAGAAAATGCATTGGCCTTTCTTTTACAGGCAATATTTCACAATACGGGAGCAGAGGTAGTTAAGGATCAGGATGGAAAGAAGTCGATTCTGGGAACACCAACAGAATCAGCAATATTAGAATATGGATTGCTTCTTGGTGGTAATATTTATGAGCAAAGGAAGGACTGTATATTCCTAAAAGTTGAGCCTTTCAATTCAGAAAAGAAAAAGATGTCTGTGCTTATTGCTCTCCCAGATGGCAAAGTCCGAGCTTTCAGCAAGGGTGCATCTGAGATAATCTTAAAAATGTGTGACAGGTTTATTGATTGTAATGGTGAAATTGTTCCTTTGACAGAAAATAGAATAAGAAATATTATGGATGTCATTAGTGAATTCGCTGGCGAAGCCTTGCGTACTCTTTGTGTGGCCTTCAAAGACATTGAGGATGGCTATGATGAAAATATTATTCCTGATAGTGCCTACACATTGTTAGCTATAATTGGGATTAAAGATCCAGTTCGTCCCGGAGTTAAAATAGCAGTAAAAACATGTTTAGCTGCTGGAATTACTGTGCGAATGGTCACTGGTGACAATATTAATACAGCCAAAGCCATTGCTAAAGAATGTGGGATACTAACTGCTGATGGTTTGGTCATTGAAGGTTCAGAGTTTCGGGACAAAACTCCTGATGAGATGAGGCAAATAATTCCTAGAATTCAGGTTTTGCTCTTGATTATTTAATCTCACTCTTGCAAATCCATCTGATGTAAATAAAATGTTTCTGAAATGCTACAATGTTGAATGCAGGTGATGGCGAGATCATCACCAACGGACAAGCTTGTGTTGGTAACGAATTTAAGAGGTATGTTTAAAGAGATTGTTGCAGTTACTGGTGATGGCACGAATGATGCCCCTGCTCTCCGCGAGGCAGATATTGGACTTGCTATGGGTATAGCAGGAACAGAGGTTTGTAGATCTGCTCATGCTTTAGGTTAATATGTTTATTACTATTTTATTGCATTAAAGATTCCAAATAACAGTTTTCTTTTCTTCTGCAGTTAATATGTTGTTGCATATAGGGGCATAAACTATACCTTAGGATTTTCCGATTGAATTGCTCATTTACTGAAGTCTATATAGTGAAATTTTATGTACAGAATCACTTGAAAATGTTAAGTTGCCATACTTAAAAAGAACAAAGGTTTTGGAGTCCTAACTGAAGTGGCTCATTGACAAATTAGAGCAATTAAAAATCAGTGGTCTTTCTCGCAGTAGTATGTTCAGTCATTTAGATTGCAATAAATTCAAGAGTATGGCCCAGTAGACCCACAGCATATAGGTGTTTATTTAGTTGTTTTTTTTTCTGTTTATATTATCCTAATATTGATCCGATACAACTTGCCGATGACAGTCTTAGCACCAAGAGTTTTAAATGGTGGAGGCCAGGATTTTCTAGTTCTATTCTGGACTCAAAATAAAAACAAAAAAAGTTGCCTGCTTTCATTTATCTTTTCTTTGTTTTTCCAATATCAATACCTCAACTTACACCTTCCCTTATATAAACAATTTTAAGCTGTTTGTGACATCATTTTCTTAAATGCATTATCAGGTAGCTAAAGAAAGTGCTGATGTTATAGTACTTGATGACAACTTTAGTACAATTGTGAATGTGGCTAAGTGGGGTCGTTCTGTGTATATAAATATTCAAAAGTTTGTACAATTCCAGCTAACTGTCAGTATTGTGGCTCTGATGATCAATTTTATTTCGGCGTGCATCTCAGGTATTCAATGTTCTGTTGGAGTTCTTCATTTCTTTTCTTGTTAGTGATCAGTGTGTGCCAATGAAAAAAAGTGAGACATTTTTCCAAAATTGATGACCGGTATTTATCTGTTGCTATAACATAACAGGATCGGCTCCTCTTTCAGTGGTTCAGTTGCTCTGGGTCAACCTTATCATGGACACTTTAGGTGCAATTGCCTTGGCCACTGAACCACCTCCTGAAGGACTAATGAGCAAGCCTCCTGTTGGAAGGGAAGTGAGTTTGATTTCCAAGACGATGTGGAGAAATATGATTGGACAGAGTATCTACCAACTGGCTGTACTATTGGTTTTCAACTTCACTGGGCATCAGATTTTGAGACTTGAAGGTTCAGACACTACCACAGTTCTTCATACTTTCATTTTCAACACATTTGTATTCTGTCAGGTATTCAATGAAATAAACTGCCGTGACATGGAGAAGATAAATGTTTTCCGTGGCATTTTTGGAAGCTGGATATTCTTAGGTGTCGTGGTTTCTACTGTTATCTTCCAAGTAATCATAGTCGAGTTCTTAGGCACATTTGCAAGCACAACACCACTCAACTGGGAACTATGGCTGCTCAGTGTCTTAATTGGTGCTGCAAGCCTGATTGTTGCTGTAATTTTGAAGTTGATACCTGTCGAAGAGAAGAATACCAAGCACCATGATGGTTATGATTTACTGCCAAATGGTCCAGAACTTGCCTAAGAAAAGGGGAGAGCCAATGGATAATAGAAAGCCACGCGATATGAGAAAGTTTAATTGGTCCAAGTTCGAATGATACACCTGGTTTTCAGGTGAGGAAAGGAAAACAAAACCAATGAAAAGAAAATACAGACAAAAGATTTCAACAGCTCATACACCAATAACCTCCAAGAACCAGTTCAAAGGTATTTGTTTGATTTTTACTCGTTGTTTTGTAAATGGTGCTTGGGATGTTGTTGGAAGTTCATTTCCTGGTAACCTAAATGTGTCAAGATACGCGATTCTTTTAATAGGAAAAACGAAAAAAGCTTCTTTTTGTTTGTGAAGACAAGTTGTTTGAGGGCAGATTTTGGACCTTGCACTTTAGCCAGAAGGTTCTGGTATTGACACTTGAAAAAGCATCAAGTAACACATAAAAAAGAGAAGGAATTCCTGATTGACAAGAATCACAGGATACAATATGCTTGAAGAAGTGTTGATTCCAGCAAATGTTGAAAAAAGTATAACTTTTCTTTGTTTGTTTAACATCTGAGATGGATCAGTATTTTTCAATTTTTTTTTTTTTGGGGTTGAATTGTGTTGTCTGGATCTGTATACCGCATACAGATCGTAAAGGAGTTTCTTTTTGGAAAGTTTTATACGTTGCTTTAACAAAGGTACCCCAACATTCTCGGGACCGCAAAATTGTAAAACTATAGAACCAATTGATTTTTAGCCCAAGAAGGCAAAAACTGCATGAGCTAAGACTAAGGGCGTTGTGTCCCCTGCAACTGAATATACCGGGAGTGTCAGTGTGGGAATTTGATTGTTTGATCCTAGGAAGAATAGTAGGTTTCTGTTACAGGTAAGCTCCCTTATTCTCAGAGGCGGATCCAGGATTTTAGGTTTATGAGTTCCTACAAAAATCTGAGTTAATATACGATACTAACTGGATGAACGGACTGGGTTCCAAGCTAAATATTTTTATACATTTAATGAATTTTTCAATACAAATACGGGTTATAGACAAAAGCTACTGGGTTCACGGGAACCCGTAGCTATTGAATTGAATCCGCCGCTGCTTATTCTAATGACTCAGTCTCAAAGGAATGATGACCCCAACAGTTTGGGAAGATGCCGAAAAAATTGTTTTTTTACATCAGTGTATGAAATGTGTGAGTAAGGCTGCGTACAATAAACCCTTGTGGTCCGGTCCCTGGACCCAGTGCATAGCGGGAGCTTAGTGCACCGGGCTGCCCTTTTTTTTGTATGAAATATGTAGTTAAGTCTACTCGAAATAATGCCCACTCTTCTTGAGTGAAAACGAATCCCTTTAAAAAGAAAAACAAAAGTTGACCTCAATCTCTCATTTCAGAGAAATAAGTACATGAGGTTGATGAGTTGATCCAAGTGTAAGAGCAAGGCTTCTGCGTGGAAATAAGATACTCTTGCCACTTTCAAATCAATAATACTAACAATTAACAATATCGTCAATCTGCGAGCATATCATTTTCTCTTTTCTTGCTTTACTTGAGTAAAGTGTTTTCTCAATTTGAAGTCATGAAGTTTCTTTATCTGGCTTAATTAATTGCTTCTTGGAGGAAAGGCACTACTGGTTTTGGTGAAGGCAGTGAATAAGCTTTGCTTACTCCCTGACAATAAGTGTTGTGAACCAATAATTTTGAAGTACAGCATTTTCACCAGTTTCACTTTTTCAATTCTTGCATCACAGAAAGTAAATGCCACTAAAATTCTTAACACGAGAGCTTAGAAGACACCAAGTCAGCACCTTCAGAGTTCCATACTATGCTTCAACCACAAATGATTCATATCAGCAACAGAAAGTTTACTTACAAATGAACATTCAGCAGAGGACAACTGAAAACCAACAGGAGATTATATTACTCTAGTGTAATAACATACAATCTGATACAACTGCATACATCCTATCATGTGGATAAAAAGTATACAACAGAAGAACGAAATAATTCCCTGCCCTGTCCCCTACAACTTCAGTGCGACAGTATAGAATCTGATACAACTGCATACATCCTATCATGAAGAACATAAAGAATACAACAGAGGAATGCAAACAATTCCCGAGTCCATCCCCTTTTCCATTTCATCACTTGATCTATGGGCTACAACATTGCAATAGAAATCTATCTTTTTCCCTAACTCTACCATGCACCTAACTTTCAATAAACAAAACTGGGGGATTCCGCATGGCCAGCTCATTTGTGTCTTCTTTTGGATTCGCCATAAGCAACGACCCCCATGACGGTCATTGCATAGCCCGCAATGCCAATAAAAGTTACAGGATTGCGGAAAAGAAGTATTGAGATAACAACAGCCACAGCACCTTTGGCATTCCCTAGGACCTACAAATATCCAGAGAATAAAGATGTTCAAAATAGGTTAAAGCAAAATGTACTAAACAGTAAACAGAGAAGCCTAAATACGACAACGAAAGGGGACAAAAGGGGAACGGGTCAAGAGAAGGAGAGTGCAAACCTGGAGTGTCAATGCACTGGTGTGCTTAGTTACCAAAAAGTTCAACAAGTTGGCCGCATATGCCATTGCAGAATTGATCAAAACAAGTAGGACCAGGTATCTATGTGTTGCCGCAAGTGTAATAGTGACATCTATCACATTGGGCTCCATTACTAGTGTTGCAGGCAATAAGACTAGAACAGCAATTGGTGACATGTAAAGCAGCAGATTCATGGAGTTCAACTTTTCCCTAAAAAATAATAGCAGGTTAAAGAGGAGGTTACAACATGTGCAGCAGATCCATGTAGTTTCAACTTACCCCTAAAGACTATCAGCAGGTTATAAACGATGTCACAAAAGAAAACTACAGCAGGTTATCAGCAAAGCAAATGAATAAGATATAATCTACCAAAGAGACAAGGCTAAATATAATAAAAACATACTGGAGGGATGACCTTTGAAGTGTTGAAGATGAAAATTAGCCACAACCTTCAATTGCATGGAAATACCAAAAGCTGTTTTCTCTCATATTCCAATCTTTGACAAACTTGCAGATTGACGATTGAACAACTTGGAAACTCAGACAAGCTAAACAGCAGAAATTGGACAAACTGAAGCAACTAGAATTCTAGAAATTGTTAAGCTGCTAGATTAGTTCCATACTCCTATTATGAATGATAGGGTTGGGAAAATGGTCAAAATTATATCCGCTTGATTTAGGTATAAAAAAGCACAATAAACCAACAAGATAATTGTAGTAAAAAGAATATTTTTTTTACCCTCTTATCATTTGATGTCCACTCGTCCCCCATTTCAATTCCCAATGAACAACATGATCTTGACATATAATTTGTTTCTAGTTATAATGTTATTATAAATGGGATATAGGAGTAATATCTATTCATTTTGTTTTTTGGATATATCAGTTTTCATTTATATGACTGCCAACTACCCAAAGAGAATGAACATATTAACATTAATCCTCAAAATGTCCAACCACCAACACAGAACAGGATATTCTCTTTTTATAACAAAAGTGAAAATGCAACAATAAAGGACTTTTGACTCTCCATAGTGATCTTTCAACTCCTTCAAGTTTTCTACTATTCATTTCCCTCCAAATCATCCAAAATGCAGAAAGAGGAGCTACCTTTCATATCTTTTTCTTCCTGGCATCCATCTTTCTCACCCTTCAACCTGCTATAGCTTCCATCATTGTTCTAGGAGGTAACCAGCTCATATCAAAGAAAGAATGTCCTAACAAGTAACAACCATAACTCTATTGCAAAGGTGCAATGTAGTAAACAGTGGTCCACACTCTCCTTTAGCACCAGCTTCAAGCGCTGAGAGGCATGATTAAGCTTATCAACTTCGCTTAGTGCTTGTTAGTGCACCTGGGTTGGGGCACTGGATCTTTGTGGAGGCATTTGGCTTTAGACATGTCGGTTGGCCCTCCTTATCGTCTCGGCCCATATGTTTGTGACAATAACTTGACAGCTACTGGATTGACACTCATTTCTGTCCTTTATTTGTTGTTCTCCTTGCTTGGCTCGTACTGATGGACTTGTTAGGGATTACTCAACCCGTCGATGTCCATGGTAAGGCCCGATAATCTTGCACAATTTTGAGAATTGTTGATATTCAAATGCCGTGTATTCCTTCCAACTGATTTGTGCTGTTCCTCAAGCCAATCAAACTCTCCGTGCCAGTTCCATTTGGCGACTTCAAAACTTGGCACCTTCTCTGTGGCGCAGTCTCTTCACCGGTTTGAAGTCAAAGTATATTGAACTTTTGCTCCTACCACATATAATTTTCTCTCTGTTTTACTGGAAATCATAGTGGCTAGGTTCAGAAGCAAATTGATACCCCTTTTCAGGGACAGCCCAAGTTCTATAGCATACTTTGCAGTCTGCAACCAACCACAAGATTAACTCTCGACATGTCGATTAAACAGAGCAGTACTAACGACCATCCGGATGGTCGTGTAGCAAGAAGGCCTCACCAATCCGCTGTCACCCTAGTAAGAGACAAACTACCTTTGGAGGAAAGCGGAATAATAGTAGTGTATGTCCTAAATTTGACACCTTTAAACCTGGCAAAACTTTCCATACTTGAGCTGCCCACTTGCAATTGCTCCCATTGATCTGTTTGATGATCATAGTGGCCCAACAAACATGTATTCAGGAAGCCTTTTCTTTTCTTTGTTTCACTACTACACAGGAAGTTGTTTCATCAACAGTCATTGCTGGGGGATTGATGGCCAACCTGCTACCTCCTTATAGGACTTTAAAATGGAAGCCATTTTGCTAGACTTTTTACAAGCTTTGCAAACAAAAGTTCCTTATTATCCCTCCACAACGCCATATAATCCAGGGAAATTACTTGTCAAACAAAGTCCAGAAGTTTTATTGTCATTGCTGTCAAACTGTTTTTCACAATGCGAATGTCCCAAGGCAAAAGCACCGAGAAGTGCACAGCAAATTTGCCCCAAAAATACACAAACATATGTAGTTCTGGAGTGAAAGAGTTCACATAGACCCAAAAGGAAATAGTTGTCCATAAACTGACTAATATAAGGATAAAGAAAAGAACCAACAACAACTATAACACTACTTAAAACTTAAACAGATGGCTGGAAGCAGGAAAATACTAACCCTTCATTGGAAAGAAGGACACCTTGAAGAACAGACTTAAAGGCTCTAGCAGCAGTTGCACTTATGCACATGATAAATCCATACAGGTGGAAGCTTGGTTCACCCTGCCAACAATTAAGATACTTATCAGACAACAGGTCAAATGAAGTCAATGAGTCACTGGAAAGAGGATTGAGGATGTTAACTAGTTTAAAAGTTTTATAATTCAAGATGTTATCATTCTTTTCTTATTATGGTGTAACTGATTTCAAGAATGAACAGACAAAGACTAATGATTTAAGAAGACGAACTATCTTACATAGAGGTAATTAATTTGCATCTACGAAAGAGGGATATTTAAGCTTTTACAATTAGAAGGTAATTTCCGCAAAGCACATATTTTTTATTAAACCTATTTTCCATATTCTTTCTCCTCAAAAAGTACTTTATGTCAAATGTATCAGAATAAGATACAACTTGGAACTTGACACATTTGGAGCTAATCAGAATATTGAATGACAAGGTATTAAGGTGGTAAGTTTTTCATTAATTTTCAATAAGGGAAAAAACCTATATATTACCTTGTTTTTTTCACAGGATAGACCTAATATTTCAGCTCGCTCGCGTGCTTACCTACTTAGAAGCTTGAAATAGTTAATCATCACTTTCTAATTTAATTTAGAACTTAAATTCTCACTAGCAGACTTTGGATCTCTCAGTTTATTAAGTCTATTAATCATAAAATGGCGACTACATTGCAAGTCAATCTCAATAACATAATTGCATTGTACATCCAAAAAAAAGATACTAACACAACTAGTATTATCAAATAAGAATTTGCAGATTGTATGAAGGGAACACACAAAATTCTCAGATCTGATCTTTAAAAGAAAACCTTCAAAAATCCTCCAATTTAGTACTTAGCAAGTATAGATCCACGCCGATTAAATAAAAAAAGATACCAAAAGGATCACAAAACAAGAATCACAACAAGATCAACAACAAAAAACAACACAAAGCACTATCAATAAGCAAATTTAAAATTGACCCAAAAAGAAAAGATTTTGAACATACCCCACTAGCAATCACAACACCACCAACCACAGGCACAAGGCAGCCATAAGTAATCCAAGATTCCCTCTTATGTGTAATCAAATAAGCAAATAAAGCTGTGAAAAACGGCGTCGTTGCGCCCACAGCCTGATTAAACGATACAGCCAGGTATCTAAGAGAAATATTACCACCCACAACAGACCCACAAAAGACAATGCTGAGAGTAGCAATTCTGAAAAACTGAGATCTTGATTTGATTCTTTGAAAAGGAACAATCTTTAAGAAAATAATGGATACATAACTTAAGACAGCACAAGCTGACATGTGACACATTGTTAAGAATATAGGGAAAGAAAATCCATAGTTTGAGAGTAATAATTTGTTAAGGAGGAGAACTCCTATGTTTGAGGAGTACCAGAAGATTATTAGTGAGGCAATGAAAAGAGTTTGTTTTTCTGATTGTGCTGCTGACATTGTTTTTGTTCAGTGTGTGTGTGTGTGTTTTGGTGTTGTTGGATTTGTAAAGGAAGTTTTCATTGATGTGCTTTCCTCAGGTTGGGGAATTTTACTAGTAATATGAAGGGTGATTTTTGGTTTTGTTTAGTGTGTGTGTGTGTGTGTGTTTTGGGGAACGTTTCTAGGGAAATGTGCAGGTGGAGGAAAGAGAATAAATGATTTGGGTACGACTGGACGTGTGTCTCTTTGACCGCTTCGATGCTGATCTACGATCCCTTTAGATAATTGACCGTAACATATGCTAAGATAACTAAACGCGCAAATAAATTATATTTTTATTTTATTTATTTTAGCTTGATTGTGTACGGAAATTTAAGAGTATAAAAAAGAAGAATTACTCCTCCACTTAAATTAAAAATAATCGGTAAAAGTATAATTTTTGTATTACTAATTTTTATGAATGTGCATTGTACGTTAATAATGACACGTAAATGTTCGGTCAATTGCTTATACGAAAAAATAATAAATTAAATTAATAAGAAAATTATATATGCATGAACAAAGAATTGTCGTAAAGATATTCATGTGACGAGCAAAAATCATCCAAATACGAAAATTACTGTCATTACATTACTATATTAATTGAATTGAACTGATTGGTCAAATTTGATCTTAAAACAATGATCAAAATAATTAAATCAGTTAGATGTAAATGTATGTGCTTATAGTTTATACATATGCAATGTAATTGTATCTTATCTAAGACTTGTTTATACAATAGTGAATTAGCTTGAATTGTCCGTTAAGAATTATTTTGCTACATAGAACTTAAAAGGGGCTAACATTTGGATCTTTTGAATGTAAAAGAATAAGCAGCTGGCAAGTTATTCAACAGACAAACTATTTTATGTGTACTATATGTCACACCTCTTTTTTACCCCAAAGATATTTATTATGGATTATTATGGGTTAAAGAGTTTTTTCAATTAAAGTGACAAATTTGAGTAGAGATTATTTTATTTACAGAGTCGTCACTTGGAATTGATTTTTTAGGTGTTCCAAATCACCATTTATTTGAATCCCTAGTCAAAGGAAGGTTTGACTCTATTATTATTGGTCTGCGAAAACAAAGTCTGGGTAAAAAAATTTGTTGACCGGGGAGAAGGTGTAAGGCATTCCCCGAGTCCTGTGGTTCTAGCACGGTCGCTTTATTGACTACATTTGGCTTATATTATTTTTGGATAACCTGTGTTTTATTGGTTCTCATGTTTTACCTATGTCCGCTTTTATTGCTTGATTAGATTTATGAAAATTATCTTGAAATAAGTCACGCGTACATGTACTTATTTTTGTTTGGCGTCAAGAATCATGTCACGCGTACATGTACACAATCAATAACACATTTATTATTATTCGAAGTTGATTGGTCAAGTCACGTGAACGCGCACTTGTATTATTTTCCTAAACTAATTTGAAATTATTGTAAGACCAAGAGTTTATGAATAGGAAATTATTTGGAAGTCGGGAAATATATTAGTTATTTAAAGTATTGACAAGTCATCCACACTTAGAAATATTTACAACTTACTACTCTATCTTTGAAATTAGGAGACATTTATCCATTATGGAAGAATGAGCTAATTATTAGTCTATTGATAAAATTATTGGGCCTTACTGTCACGACCCCAAATTCCTTTCGTAGGAGGTCGTGATGACACCTAGTCTCTAAGACTAGGTAAGCCTATCAATGCAGAATAATCATAAATATCTAAAATAATTAAACTACAATTCAAATAATTACAACTCCCAAAACCCGGTAGAAATAAGTCACAAGCTTCTAAAAATTTATTCTCAATGTTTCTATGTATCAAGGTCTAAAGAAAAATAAGGAAGCAATATAAAATGATAGAGGGGGACTCCGGAGTCTGCAGACGCTGGCAGATATACTTCGAAGTTTTCGTGCGCAGGTAACTCACTCACGTCTAGATTGGTAAGATGTACCTGGATCTATACAAAAAGATGTGCAGAAGCGTAGTATGAGTACACCACAGCGGTACCCAGTAAGTGCCAAGCCTAACCTCGGAAGAGTAGTGACGAGGTCAGGTCAGGCCCTACTGGAGAATAGATAATGACATG
>AWOL01S0053318.1:40846-51505 GCA_000715115.1 Nicotiana otophora
AACAAGGGCACTACCGAGGTACCGTCTCGTAGTCCCAAATCATAAATAAATTCACAATATCTCATTTTCTTATCTCACCGCGGGAGCCTTCACAATTTATTTTAAAGAAAATATTTTTTTCCGAAATAGCATCCCGCGTTTTAGCCATCCTTATCATACCGCATGACTTCTAGTAGTTCCCCCTAATAGCCACGCGTATCAAGTCACACTTATCTCACCGCATGCGTTTCAATACTCAGACCTTATACCACCGCATGCGTATCAATATCACAATATATCACAATTTGTACCTCAAGTGCCCAAATATTTCAATTTGCCAAAATAAATCAACGATATTTTCCACAATAAAGAGCTCACGGCTCATGCCAACATAAATCATCAATAATATTTTTCCACAATAAAGAGCTCACGGCTCCATCACAATGAGTACAAAAATCTTACAAAAATATTCAGGAATAAATAATTTAGCAGAATAATATTTCAAAATCTTTAATACGTTGCTTCAATACCAAATTTAAAATGCCAAATACTTCATATTAATAATATTTAATTTTAAAAAAATCAATTTCAAATAATGCACAAAATAAAAAAATCAAGTTTCAACCAAACAGGTAAAACAATTAGCAGAAAAAGGTCAAGCAAATTTAAAGTATACAAATCAAATCAATGATAGAGAATATAACAAGATTTAATAAATTAATTAATATGCAATAGTGATCTTTACAATTTAAAAACATAATCCTTCACATTTAGTCCGTGTACACACTCGTCACCTCGTGTACACGACCTTCATCACATTACAATTAATACCAATCCTAGGGAAAATTTCCCCCACACAAGGTTAGACAAGTCACTTACCTCGACTTGCTCCAATTTAACCAAGTAGTATGTTTTTTCCTCGATTTTCCGATTCCGGTCAACTCGTATCTAGCCATAATTAATTCGATACAGTCAACCAAAATTATAGAATTAATTCTGTAAGAAAATACTATAATTTTCAATAAAAATCCGAAATTAACTCAAAAATGGCGCGTGGAGCCCACGTCTCGAAACTCGACAAAAGTTACAAAATCTGAAAGCCCATTCAACCGCGAGTCTAACCATACCAATTTTATCAAAACTCTACCCTCAAAGCTTCAAATCGTATTTTCAAATCCCTAAGTTCCAACCCCCGATTTACACATAAAAAATATGTAATCTAGTCGGATTATTTGATCATAATTCAATATTATGGAGTAGAAATAATCACAAAGGACTTACCTCAAGTTTTCCCGTGAAAATCTTGCTCAAAATCGCCCAACCCGAGCTTGAAATGCCCAAAAAAAGGGCAAAAGCTCGGAACCCCTCTGTTTTTGTACTGTCCAGGGATTTTCGCTTCTGCGCCAACCACATGTGCGGAAAAAGTCCTGCATCTGCATGCCTTTGCCCGCATCTGCGCGCCTGTTTGCGCTCCTGCGCAGGCCGCTTCTGCGTGCATCCCTCCACATCAGCGCTCACGTAGGTGCACCTGCGACCATTTCCCCATAGTCCATTTGCGCATCTGCGCTTGCCAGACTCGCTTCTGCGAGCTCACACCTGTGATAGAAATTCCGCAGGTGCGAATGCAGCAAAGGGCAGAAACTTCAGCTATTTCATCCGTTAACCATCCGAAACTCACCCGAGGCCCCCCCGGGACCTCAACCAAATGTTCCAACAAGTCCTAAAACATCATACGAACTTAGTCGAGCCATCAAATCACATCCAACAACACTAAAACACGAATCATAGATAGATTCAAGCCTAATGAACTTTGAAATTTTTAATTTCTACAAATGACTCCGGAACCTATCAAATCACGTCCGATCTATCTCGAATTGTGCGCACAAGTCATAAATGACATAACGGAGCTACTCAAATTTTCATAATCGGATTTCGACCCCGATATCAAAAAGTCGACCCCTCGGTCAAACTTCCCAAAAAATCAACTTTCGGCATTTCAAACCTAATTCTACTACGGACTTCTAAATAAAATTTCGATCACGCTCCTAAGTCCAAAATTACCATACGGAGCTGTTGGAATCATCAAAATTCTATTTCGGGGTCGTTTGCACATAATTCGACATTCGATCACTATTTGAACTTAAACTTTTAATTTTTTATCAAAATTCTATATCTCGGGTTAGGGACCTCGAAATATGATTTTGGGCATACATCTAAGTCCCAATTCACGTTACGGACCTACCGAAACTGTCAAAACGCTGATCCGAGTCCGTTTGCTCAAAATGTTGACCAAAGTCAACTCATTTGAGTTTTAAAGCTCTAATTCATATTTTAATCCATTTTTCACATAAAAACTTTTCAGAAAATTTTACGGACTGCGCACGCAAGTAGAGGAATGATAAAAAGTGCTTTTCGAGGTCTTAGAATACGGAATTAATTATTAAATTTAAAGATGACATTTTGGGTCATCACACTTACAGATTTATACTCAATCCAACCCATGTCTAATTTTTGTTTTTCTATTAAATGTGGTAACTCATTTCTGGTTTCACTTACTTGAACTCCAACGCATGGCCCATTAATATGGCAAGATCTTCATTCTTAATTCTAAATAGCAAGTCTCATTGAGATGAAATCCTATTCAAATAATCTGTTGACAAATCGCTTGAAACATGTAAAAAGAAACTACAACATGATAATGTGTATAAATAAAACAACACAAAAAATTATCACATGAACCTCTATAAGAACATCACACAAAATAATGAAATAATTAATAAATAGAGGATAAGCAATGAACCTTTAAGCAAAACTTTCCTTTAGAACTTGATTAATGCAAAAATAATTTTGAGCCGAACAAGTACACCAAACCAAGGTCAAATCGGCAGATGAGGAGAAAATCTAGCGACGAACCTTCTAAAATTCGAGCCCAGACAGAAACTCGACTGTACCTCGTGAGGCTGCTAGTTTTTGGCGTGAGAGAGGTGACTATCAATGAAGCTTCACAAGGTGTTTTTACGCTTGAATTTGAGGCATTTTGGGTATTAAACAGGGTAATGAATTGCTTAAATTTTCGAAAGAAAGAGGAAGAAAGAATGAAACGAGTAGAAATTCCCTTAGCACAGAAGAAGAATTTTTTACTTTTTTATTAAATAATTTCCATCTACTTTAATTTTACTTTTTTATTCCATACTTTTAATTTTCTTATTATTTTATTCTCATCCGAAAATTAAAAAGAATATTTATTTTTTTTGGTTTTTTTTAATTTATTTTATTTTAAAATAAAGATAAAAATAAAAATAATAGTAATAGTAATAATTTGACCTTTTAAATTATTTTAAATTCTTATCCTATATAAAAAAAATATAACAAAGCTAAAAATAAATATATACTAATTTTCTAAAAATATTTACATAGTAAAAGGTGGTAAAAATTTAAATATAGTCAAAACTTAGGTGTTCACAGTTGCCCCTCTTTGCTTGAAAACATGAAGAGTTTTCAGACAAAGATTAGGTGAGCCATATGACTAATTTTTGACCAAACCGTTATTCAAAAGGAAAAGAAATAAAAGATAGGGTGCAACCGAGTACTGATTTTGGACAGCCTACATATCTCGGGTTATAGGGGAATCAGGTCACGTATAGTTCAAGGAGAATGGTAGAATGATGAGTTGAGGAGTCGAGTGAGGTTCCTTCGAGGCTCTGGTCCGCGATCCTGCTATTATAAAAAAGAAACTAAACAAGCCTATCAGCTATGAGTTACAAGATTCCTATCTATGAGTCTTCTGAAACTTGATCTTGAGTCTTGACTGGTTCTTCATGCAGACTCTAATTTAAACCTTGATGCTCGCTAGTTGTAGGTGCTAGTTCATTGTTCTATAGCTTATTCTAATCAAAACGGGACTCCAATGTTCGTGGCTTCAGTCATGTCTTGAGCATTCCACATCTTTTCAACTACTTTTGCATTTTGGATTCACCTATTTTTTCTTTTCTTTTATTCTGAATTGAGACTTCATTTTTTGGCCATCTCGAACCATCTGCCTCTAGGTAAAACCTACTCAGACACCAAAACAAACAAATGAATGAAATTTGTTTGCCCCAGTTTGCACTAGAAATATTTCGTGAGTTATTGTAACAAAATTCTAAACTAGTTCTTTATTGAAAGCAATAAAATGTCGGGAATGGTGTACCCCGAAAAACACATAGAGACTAGGGAATGGAGAACCATTGTCTAAAATAAAAGAAACTAGGGAGTGGAGACCTTATATTGGAAAAACGACTAGGGATTGGTGTACCCTGATACCGGTAAGGAAATATAACCAGGGGTTGATACCTTGTATTATGGAAAACGAATGTAATCAGGGGTTGGCGTCTTGTATTACTGAAAGGAAATGTAACTAGGCGATGACACCCTGTATTGCGGAAAAGAAATGTAACCAGGGGTTGGTGCCCTGCATTACTGAAATGAAAATGAATCCCCTAAGCGAAAAAGGTTCTACCTTGGTTAAATTGCAAAAAAGCGAGCCTGGGCAAAGAAAACTTCTACCCGGAATATGAGCTAGATCTCCCTAAGCGAAAAGTTTCTACCTGGGTTAAACTACGTAAAACAACCTGAGCGAAGAGTACTTCTACTCGGAACTATGGTCTGGATCCTCCTAGGCGAAAAGGCTCTACCTGGGTTAAGCTATGAAAAATAACCTGAATGAAGAGGTACTTCTACCCGGAACTATGAGTTGGATCCCTCTAGGCGAAAAGGTTCTACCTGGGTTAAACTACGTAAAACAACCTGAGCGAAGAGTACTTCTACTCGGAACTATGGTCTGGATCCTCCTAGGCGAAAAGGCTCTACCTGGGTTAAGCTACGTAAAACAGCCTGAGTGAAGAGTACTTCTACCCAGAACTATGAGCTGGATCCCCCAAGGCGAAAAGGTTCTACCTGGGTTAAGCTACGAAAACTATCCTCAGCGAATAGTACTTCTACCCAGAACTATGAGCTAGATCCCCCTAGGCAAAAATATTCTACCTGGGTTAAGCTACGTAAAACATCCTGAGCAAAGAGCACTTCTACCCAGAACTATGAGCTGGATCCCCCTAGGCAAAAAGGTTCTACCTGGGTTAAGCTATGAAAAATAACCTGAATGAAGAGTACTTCTACCCGGAACTATGAGTTGGATCCCTCTAGGCGAAAAGGTTCTACCTGGGTTAAGCTATGAAAAACAACCTGAGCGAAAAGTACTTCTACCAGGAACTATGAGCTGGATCCTCCTAGGCGAAAAGGTTCTACCTGGGTTAAGCTATGAAAAACAACCTGAGCGAAAAGTACTTCTACCAGGAACTATGAGCTGGATCCTCCTAGGCGAAAAGGTTCTACCTGGGTTAAGCTACGTAAAATAACCTGATCGAATAGTACTTCTACCCGGAACTACGAGTTGGATCCCCNGTACTTCTACCCGAAAACTATGAGCTGGATCCCCCTAGACGAAAAGGTTTTACCTGGGTTAAGCTACGAAAAATAGCTTGGGCGAAGAGTACTTCTACCCGGAAACTATGAGCCGGATCCCCTTAGGCGAAAAGGTTCTACCTGGGCTAAGCTACGTAAAACAACCTGGGCGAAGGGTACTTCTACCCGGAACTATGAGCTGGATCCCCCTAGGCGAAAAGGTTTTAGCTGGGTTAAGCTACGTAAAACAACCTGAGCGAAGAGTACTTCTACCCGGAAACTATGAGATGGATCCCCCAAGGTGAAAAAGTTCTACCTGGGTTAAGCTATGAAAAATAACCTGAGCGAAAAGTACTTCTATTCGAAACTATGAGCTGGATCCCCCTAGGCGAAAAGGTTCTACCTGGGTTAAGCTACGTAAAATAACCTGATCGAATAGTACTTCTACCCGGAACTACGAGTTGGATCCCCTTAGGTGAAAAGGTTCTACCTGGGTTAAGCTACGTAAAACAACCTGAGCGAAAAGTACTTCTACTCGGAAACTATGAGCTGGATCCCCCTCGACGAAAAGGTTCTGCCTTGGTTAAGCTACGAAAAATAGTTTGGGCGAAGAGTACTTCTACCCGGAAACTATGAGTTGGATCTCCCTAGGCGAAAAGGTTCTACCTAGGTTAAGCTACGTAAAATAACCTGGGCGAAGAGTACTTCTACCCGGAAACTATGAGCTGGATCCCCTTAGGCGAAAAGGTTCTACCTGGGTTAAGCTACGTAAAACAATCTGAGCGAAGAGTACTTCTACCCGAAAACTATGAGTTGGATCCCCCTAGGCAAAAAGGTTCTACCTGGGTTAAGTTACGTAAAACAACCTGAGCGAAGAGTACTTCTACTCGAAAACTATGAGCTGGATCCCCCTAGGCGAAAAGGTTCTACCTGGGTTAAGTGTTACGCCTCACATTATTATTTTGATGTTACGCTTCACAGTAATTTATTATGACGATGTTACGCTCCGCAGTAGCTTGTTACGACGATGTTACACCCTGTAGTATTGTACGTTGAATTTGTCGTAAGATAATTGACATCAGTTCAAGGACAAGATTATTTGGAGATTATAAGTATTGTGCAATTTCAAACTAGTGAAAACTTAATTCGTGAAGGTGATAGGGTAAGCAAATCGAAGAAAATGAATTTCGTCGAAGTTTGTCATTTTGGGCTAAAATACGACCCGAGCTAAAATACTCAGTATTTATGGATTAGTGTCATACAAGGTACCACATGACCATGATATTACGGTGTATAAATTGTGTTAAAAGTGAGTAGTATTTTAAGTAATTTGAAATAATTCTTAATTATTGGATAATGGGATATTACCTAATTAATTAGAGAATTATGTGGATAATTGATTAATTGTGGGAATAATTATGGTATTAATTAGAAATTTGCGAATAAATAATTAAGTGAAAATTTTGGATAAATACTAGGGGACAACATCCACGTAGGAGTATGGGAATTTGGCAGCAAATGTCATCTATTCATGACTTTAAGAAGGTGGTGGCAACATTAAAGATATGTGCACCTTTATTTCATTTTGCTAAAAATGCCATTAAGAAGACAAAAATTGTAAGGCATCCAGTGATCTCTCTTTCTTATAGAAAGCAACGTCCCATTCCTACTTAATGATTTTGTTCATAAGTTTTAAAGTGAATTGGGTTATTACTTCATTGTGATGTAAATTAACGTGAAGCTATCAAGAATGCAACCAAAGTTTGATCCAACGTTTAGGACCTTCAACGAGTTCGTATGAGCATTCGAGGTTATATGTTTATCAAAAGGATTTACTAGTCGTAGTCATCAAAAGATGGAATTGAGGTATGTTAAGGTTATCCTTTCTTTTCTCTTGGCATGATCAATACGATACAAACGAAACGAGCAAATGCACAATTTTCATAAATGACTCTATTCATAGAAATACTAGGAGTGTGGATATTCTTGATTCCCCCATGTTAATTATTATTATATCTTCTATTCATGGGTCTCAGAAAAATACGTATTTGATAAAGTTTATCCGACAAGCATATTAATTTTATGACATTCCGAGAAATCTTATTAACGTAATTCTTATGCATTTCATGCATTTATACATGCACATTGACCCATGACCAGATGACTTTATATACGTGTATATATATGTATATGGGATATGAGAAATGTTACGGCGTTATATACGCACCACCACCTGATCAGCTGATATACGTTGATGATTTGTCCACAGTGGCCGAGATGATATGATGGGATGCCCTTAGAGGCTTGATGATGATATGAACGCATATACCTATGCATGGTATGACATTTATACGTATATGCATGGTATTATAAATATGAAATGATTTACAGAGCTATTCAGACATACGTGTTGAGTCTTTTACTCCATGTTTCTCTCATGACTTTTATTTATTGATGTTCATTCCTTACATACTCGGTACATTATTTGTACTGACATCTTTTTGCTTGAGGACGCTGCGTTTCATGCCCGCAGGTCCCGATAGACAGGTTGAGAGCTGTCCAAGTAGGCTATCAGCTTAACGGAAGATGTTGGTGTGCTCCATTTGCTCCGGAGTTGCTATTTGGTTAGTATCATTAGGACATGTATTGATTAGTATGGCGGGGCTCTGTCCCGACCTTTATGATGTTTATGTACTCTTAGAGGCTTGTAGACAGATGTTAGGTATATGAAAGATTGTTCGGCCTTGTCGGCCTATGTTCAGTGTAAGAGTGCTCATTTTGGCCTTATAGGCCAGTATGTCTTAAGTATAAGTTGGTATTTCATGTTGTATTCTACTTGTCTCACGGCAGCCTCTCCGGCTCAGTTATCTATGATCGTATGATACGAAAAGATACGTTATGTTGGTACTCGGTTGAGTAAGGAATCGGGTGCCCGTCGCGGCCCATCGGTTTGAGTCGTGACATTAAGCTACGTAAAACATCCTGAGCGAAGAGTATTTCTATCCGGAACTATGAGTTGGATCCCCCTAGGCGAAAATGTTCTTCCTGGGTTAAGCTACGAAAAACAACCTTAGCGAAGAGTACTTCTATCCTGAACTATGAGCTGGATCCTCCTAGGCGAAAAGGTTCTATCTGGGTTAAGCTACGTAAAATAACCTGCTATGAGTGATGCATGCTGAAAATAAAAGCAAATGGAGATTTTGCGAAACTTACTTTTGTTGACATTCGTCCTTTAGGAATCACCATTTTTCACTGCTTTGTTCCTAGTGCAAACAAAGAAAAATCATGAGTGGTCAAAGTGGTGGTCAGTTTGCGGCCTTGATGTCTTTGGCATCTTGGCTTTGTGCCCATCTTCTTTTGATGATGATTTCAACCTGCCACTAGATGTTTCATGAATACCACTTGCATTCTGCACCCCACGGAGAGCCTTTGACTTTTCAAACTTTTACATGACGGTTGGTCGCGTGGGACTTAATCTTTTAAACTTTCTTTTGCCTTTGTGGAATTTCACTTTCGACTTCTTTCCTCCAAAACCTTCAATTTTAGAGCATTGGGGAACCTTTGGCTTTTCAAACTTTGCCAAAACGGTTAGCCACTTGGGACTTAACCTATTCAACTTCATTTTGCCTTGTAGGCACTTTCAATTTGATTTCCTCCTTTCGAGAGTTTTTAATTTCAAAGCATCATCCACCATGGTCAATCAGGGTTGATTTGATGCCTCTGCCAAGCCTGGGTTCCTCTTGAATATTAGCTTGTATCAAACGAAAGCCCCGTAGATCAATCTTGTTACTCCTTCTTTGCTTTAGTTTTGGAACAGAGTTAGACTAAAAGGGATCCAAAGAACAACAAACAATGGAATGGACAATGAATTTAGACAAGAGATATCCCTTTCGGGGGAAGGAAAGAAGGACTTATCTGGAGTATATGTGGACTTCAATGAACATGACATGCCTTTTGGACTGGATGCCTGATCTGTGTCCACTGTACGACTCTCAGAAATTCATCACAACTTTTGCCTTGAAACCGAGAAACCTTGCATAGGACTGTGTCAATGCCAATGGGTGTGATGATCCTCTTTTCGATCAGTGGCGCCCTTTGCGGGTTTTCACCAACTAACCTCTCTCATTTCTCTTCTCTCCATTGCCTTGTAGTACTCTTTGCAAGTTTTCACTAACAAAACTCTCATTTTGGTTTCTTTAAAAAGAAAATATTTTTAAATTTTGATTTTTTTTTGATATTTGGGAGAAAGACTTTTTAAAAAGGGAAGAAAATATTTTTGAATTTTTGGATTTGACATCTCAAAGAAAGACTTCTAAATAAGGAATTAAAGAAAAATATTTTTGAATGTTTTTAAAAATTAGGGCCATAACCGATGAGGTTTGCCTACGTATCTCACATCTGGTGAGAATTAGACCCGAGTAGTTCGGTCAATATTTCAGGAATGGGATGACACTTTTATTTTTGGGAAAAAATCAATCTTATTTTATAATAATCATTTTGGGGTAAAATGTTGACATGGTTTTTGGATTTTCAAATATCGAGATTTTTTAAAAATCGGGTAAATTTTTTCTTTCCTATTTTCTGCCTTCTGGTTTTCTCTCAATTCTTATTTTTATGTTTTAGAAACCAGTCAACATACACAAACCGAATCAAACATAGTGTACATGTAACACATAAGATGCATCAGGATGGTCTTGTAATTATCGAGTACACCTGTCCTAGATGGACCCAACCCCTGTGTTGAGTCCCCAAAGTCAAATGCACGTGATGCAAACAAACGTTCCTAGGGATCCGGCATGAGGCTATGTAATTCTAGGTTTAAATCCTGCGGTGTATTTTAGACCTGGCTTACCCAAACGGACTGCTCGAGCCGAGGTGGGGGCAACGTACCGGGAGCACAAAAGTCTACCCGATCTAGTTACTGACCCAACCTCATTCTATTGGGTATGACCTCTAGCAAAAAAGTGGGCCACGCGCATGTGTGCACCATAAATTTAGAAGACTCAGAAGGGAGGCGTAAGAAGGCAGTTTATACAATTCAAATAATATCAAAGCGGTAAATGAGCAGCAATTAGCACATTAGGCCAATAAACACAGTAATATCAGCAATTAAGAAAGCCTAGTATAGATTACATTACAAGCTCGAATTTTGAACCATGAACCAGAGATTCTGGGTTCTTGTCTCTGACAGAGTCGCCAGAGTTGTCACACCTCCTTTTTACCCTCTCCCCTCTCCCCTCC